>JAWPHD010005772.1:0-156424 GCA_037043455.1 Cyrtodaria siliqua | reverse complement strand
GACCTGGGTTTAATCCCCAAGGTAAGTCATTAGATGCGGACTATTTTGGTGCACTGATTGTATGTGGGGACCTGAGTTTAATCCCCAAGGTAAGTCATTAGTTGCGGACTATTGTGGTGCACCGATTGTATGTGGGTACCCGAGTTTAATACCCAAGGTAAGCAATTAGGTGTGGACTATTGTGGTGCACTGATTGTATGTGGGAACCTGATTTTAATCCCCAAGGTAAGTCATTAGAAGTGGATTATTGTGGTGCACTGATTGTATGTGGGAACCTGAGTTTAATCCCCAAGAAAAGTCATTAGGTGCGGACTATTGTGGTGCACTGATTGTATGTGGGGACCTGAGTTTAATCCCCAAGGTAAGTCATCAGGTGTGGACTATTGTGGTGAACTGACTGTATGTGGAACCTGAGTTTAATCCCCAAGGTAAGTCATTAGGAGTGGACTATTGTGGTGCACCGATTGTATGTTGGAACCGGAGTTTAATCTCCAAGGTAAGCAATTAGGTGTGGACTAATGTGGTGCACTGATTGTATGTGGGAACCCGAGTTTAATCCCCAAGGTAAGCAATTAGGTGTGGACTAATGTGGTGCACTGATTGTATGTGGAAACCTGAGTTTAATCCCCATAGTAAGCAATTAGGTGAGGATTATTGTGGTGCACTGACTGTATGTGGGAACCTGAGTTTAATCCCCAAGGTAAGCAATTAGGTGTGGACTATGTGGTGCACTGATTTTATGTGGGAACCTGAGTTTAATCCCCAAGGTAAGTCATTAAGTGTGGACTATTGTGGTGCACTGACTGTATGTGGGAACCTGAGTTTAATCCCCAAGGTAAGTCATTAAATGTGGACTTTAGTGGTGCACTGATTGTATGTGGGGACCTGAGTTTAATCCCCAAGGTAAGTCATTAGGTGCAGACTATTGTGGTGCACTGATTGTATGTGGTGCCCTGAGTTTAATCCCCAAGGTAAGTCATTAGGTGTGGACTATTGTGGTGCACTGATTGTATGTATGGACCTGAGTTTAATCCCCAAGGTAAGGAATTAGGTGTGGACTAATGTGGTGCACTGATTGTATGTGGAACCCGAGTTTAATCCCCAAGGTAAGTCATTAGGTGTGGACTACTGTGGTGCACTGATTGTATGTGGGAACCTGAGTTTAATCCCCAAGGTAAGCAATTATATGTGGACTAATTTGGTGCACTGACTGTATGTGGGAACCGGAGTTTAATCCCCAAGGTAAGCAATTAGGTGTGGATTATTGTGGTGTACTGAATGTATGTGGAAACCTGAGTTTAATCCCCAAGGTAAGCAATTAGGTGTGGACTAATGTGGTGCACTGATTGTATGTGGGAACCTGAGTTTAATCCCCAAGGTAAGTCATTAGGTGTGGACTATTGTGGTGCACTGACCATATGTGGAACCTGAGTTTAATCACCAAGGTAAGCAATTTTGTGTGGTGGACTACTGTGGTGCACTGATTGTATGTGTGGACCTGAGTTTAATCCCTAAGGTGTCATTAGGTGTGGACTATTGTGGTGCACTGATTGTATGTGGGAAACTGAGTTGAATCCCCAAGGTATGTCATTAGGTGCGGACTATTGTGGTGCACTGACTGTATTTGGGAACCTGAGTTTAATCCCCAAGGTAAGCAATTAGGTGTGGACTATTGTGGCGCACTGATTGTATGTGGGGACCTGGGTTTAATCCCCAAGGTAAGCAATTAGGTGTGGACTAGTGTGGTGCACTGACTGTATGTGTGAACCTGAGTTTAATCCCCAAGGTAAGCAATTAGGTGTGGACTATTGTGGTGCACTGACTGTATGTGGGGACCTGAGTTTAATCCCCAAGGTAAGCAATTAGGTGTGGACTATTGTGGTGCACTGACTGTATGTGGGGACCTGAGTTTAATCCCCAAGGTAAGCAATTAGGTGTGGAATATTGTGGTGCACTGATTGTATGTGGGGACCTTAGTTTAATCCCCAACGTAAGCAATTAGGTGTGGACTATTGTGGTGCACTGACTGTATGTGGGGACCTGAGTTTAATCCCCAAGGTAAGCAATTAGGTGTGGACTATTGTGGTGCACTGATTGTATGTTGGGACCTGAGTTTAATCCCCAAGGTAAGTCATTAGGTGTGGACTATTTAGGTGCACTTATTGTATGTGGGAACCTGAGTTTAATCCCCAAGGTAAGTCATTAGGTGCAGACTATTGTGGTGCACTGATTGTATGTGGTGACCTGGGTTTAATCCCCAAGGTAAGTCATTAGGTGCGGACTATTTTGGTGCAATGATTGTATGTGGGGACCTGGGTTTAATCCCCAAGGTAAGTCATTAGTTGCGGACTATTGTGGTGCACCGATTGTATGTGGGTACCCGAGTTTAATCCCCAAGGTAAGCAATTAGGTGTGGACTATTGTGGTGCACTGATTGTATGTGGGAACCTGATTTTAATCCCCAAGGTAAGTCATTAGAAGTGGATTATTGTGGTGCACTGATTGTATGTGGGAACCTGAGTTTAATGCCCAAGGTAAGTCATTAGGTGCGGACTATTGTGGTACACTGATTGTATGTGGGGACCTGAGTTTAATCCCCAAGGTAAGTCATAAGGTGTGGACTATTGTGGTGAACTGACTGTATGTGGAACCTGAGTTTAATCCCCAAGGTAAGTCATTAGGTGTGGACTATTGTGGTGCACCGATTGTATGTGGGAACCGGAGTTTAATCCCCAAGGTAAGTCATTAGGTGTGGACTATTGTGGTGCACCGATTGTATGTGGGTACCCGAGTTTAATCCCCAAGGTAAGCAATTAGATGTGGACTATTGTGGTGCACTGATTGTATGTGGGAACCTGATTTTAATCCCCAAGGTAAGTCATTAGGTGTGGACTATTGTGGTGCAATGACTGTATGTGGGGACCTGAGTTAATCCCCAAGGTAAGTCATTAGGTGTGGACTATTGTGGTGCACTGATTGTATGTGGGGACCTGAGTTTAATCCCCAAGGTAAGTCATTAGATGTGGACTATTGTGGTGCACTGACTGTATGTGTTGACCTGAGTTTAATCCCCAAGGTAAGTCATTAGGTGTGGACTATTGTGGTGCACTGACTGTATGATGTGAGGACCTGAAGTCTCATCCAAAGTACTGATAAGGTAAGAAATACTTTTTAAATATTCCGATAATTAACCTGGATTTGATCCTGGTTGGAACTGAATGCACGATCCCTGGGTGACTAAACCGTGATGCTGACCATTAAACCATGACATCACCTCATTTTATAGTTATACATGATCTTATTCATTTCAAAATTCTCAAATTGCAACTGAAATGGTGCTTTTTCCGTCTGTTACAGAACAGTATGGTTTAATTAAGAGTTACATCATGTACATACTCAGATCTATATTTTGTTGGTTTAATTTAGAGTTACATCATGTACATACCCAGATATTTTTGTTGGTTTAAATCAGAGTATAAAACCTGTCTTTCTGTGGTTTTTGGGGGTTTAAGTAAAAGGTTATGTACCGTGATATTTATCTGCATCCTGCATGATCCAGTGTAACTGCTTCTGCAGATTGGCCGGGGTTACCAACTTTCTGTGGATGTCGTACACATCTAATTTATAAAATATTCCCTTTCTGTTCACTACTACATGCTGTAAGAAAGAAAATAGCTGATTTAGAAATTTATAATTTCATTGCTATAATTAGGTATGCCGCATATTTTTCAAATTTTCAAAAAATCAAAATTGAATTGATGTCATTAGAAAGATACATTGTTCTCATAAGATGTTCAATATAAAAACAAGATGTCAATGACCTTGAAGCTCTACTGAAAGGTTTCGATAGCTAGATCAGCATTCCTGTGAAGTTTCATGAAAATCTGTTATGAATAAAGTAGTTTTAGAGGAGTAATCGCTACAAGTTGAATTGTCAAAAAGGACCAACATCATGTCATTCCATATCAATATCACTAACAGTTTTCAAAAAGCAGTCGCTTGTTTTAGAAAAATTTATATTTTAAAATTTAAATTTATATATAGTGGCAGCCATCATGAATTTCCGGCCGCCTTGAAATTTTGCTAGGATCAACTAGATAATCAAGAGCAACATTCCAGTGAAGTTTCATGAAAATCTGTCAAGTTATTCCAGAGGAGTAGTCGCTACAAGTTTTTACTATATAACTATATGTAAACAAAGATGGCCACTGCAGCCAAGTTTAATGTTGAATCAAAATGATTTTCGACAAATGATCAACATCATGTCATGTTGATCATTTTAGAAAAAGTCCCATATCAATATCACTTACAGTTTTCAAGAAGTAGTCGCTATACTCTTGTTTTTTAAAAATCTATTTTTAGCTTTGGCGGTTATCTTGAATTTCACATCAACATGCATTTAAAGCTAGGATCAACTAGACATCATGGGCAACTAGAAATGGGCAACATTTCTGTAAAGTTTCATGAAAATCCATCCAGTAGTTTCAGAGGAATAGTCGCTACAAAAAAACGTGTCAAGTTATTTAAAAATCCCTGCAGGGATTGTGACGTTACGGTCCGGACACGAAATTGCGTAGCTGTTTTTGACCTATGAACTGCAAGTGTGACCTTGACCTTTGAGATACGGACCTGGGTTTTGTGTGCGACACATCGTCTTGTTATGGTGATCAATTGTGCGAAGTAATTTAAAAATCCCTGCAGGGGTGTGAAGTTACGGTCCGGACACGAACTTTGGAATGACGGAGGGACAGAATCCGGACGGACGGATGGTGCGATTACTATATACTATAAAAATGAAGGCCCTATCGTCTTAACAAGGCAAAATATAGCAATATAGCATTTTTAACTAAATCAAGGACCATAACTCCGCTGTTACTTGTCCAATCTGGCTGGTTTTCGAACTTGTCCGAGCTTTCATTGATATTAATAATGTGGTAAAGTTTGGTAAAAATAGGATGAAAAATGAAGGCCATCTCGTCTTAACGAGGCAAAATATAGCATTTTTAACTAAATCAAGGGCCACAACTCTGCTGTTACTGGTCCGATCTGGCTGGTTTTCGAACTTGTCCGAGCTTTCATTGATATTAACAACCTGTTAAAGTTTGGTAAAAATCGGCTGAAAAATGAAGGCCCCATCGTCTTAACGAGGAAAAAGTTAACAGACGGACGACTAATGTCGGACGAAGGACGGACGACGGACAACTCGCCATCCCATAAGCTCTGCTGGCCCTTGGCCAGTAGGGCTAAAAAGTGGTCAAGATCCGATGAAGAGTGAAAAAAATACAGTGTTAACAAAGTAAAATATAGCATTATCAGGCTTTCTACCAGCCTCTGACAAAAAAGTAGGAAAAAAGTAGGAGGTTTCCAGACAGAAAAGTAGGAAAAAGTAGGAAGTTTTCTGACAAAAAAGTAGGAAAAGTAGGAAAATATCTTGGTTATCAGGGTTCTCAATAACATTTGGTTGACAGGCCTTTTTGAAAAAGTAACAGGCCTAGGCGTGTGGGGTGCAGGGGTCCTCCCCTGGAAATTTTTGAAATTGAGCGCGTCATTTCCTGCATTTTGAATGCCTTTTAAATCACACTTTAAAGTGCAATTTTATAAGCAATATTCCTCTATATGCAGATACAAGTACTGCAGTGCAGTAGTTGTATCTGTATTTAGAGGTAGTGCAGTATGTTGACAATTATATTTATTTACCAAACTTCAACAACACATATCCATTTGAAAATTGTATTCTGAACACCACATATCCACATAACTACAATATTCAACAACAAATACTTTCCATTATCTCTACAAAGTTCAATAACACATACTATCCATGTCACTGTCCTAATTTTTAAAAAAAAAATGTTATTTTTTTGTTTTTTTTGAACGATTTTTAACCGGCCTAAATGCCATTTGAAGCGGTCATTTCGGCCAGCGGCCGGTTCTTATTGAGAACCGTTATATAAGTTTAGTGGGGCATTTAGTATAAGCTCAGAGATGAATATACAAGCTAAAACATATTACCTTGATTGGTCTTTAATAATGCAATTTCTTACACTGATACATCTATGTATTTTCTCTTGGCTTGACAAGTTTCTGTTGTTGAAATATGTTGCCACCAAAGTCCCTCAACCTTTATGACAAATGATGTAAACCAGTGAGGGACATCTTTGGAACAGCTTTCATCAACAGAAACCTGTCAGTTGGACATCATTTGCTCTTAGGCCATCCTTAAAAAAATATTTGTTTGCTGTGCTCCTACCCTGAATTTTTTAAGTGGGTAGGTAGGTAAGTCCTTTTTTTTTTATGCTGTGGTCCTGGTTAAGCATTTTTACAAATCATAATTTCCTATCTCAATGTATGATAATGCAGTCTGTGGATAACCTCATTAATATTTCTTTACGAATAATTTTTTATTAAAAAAAAAAAAATCAAAAAATTTAAAAAATTCAAAAAAAAATAAAAAAAAAAATTCTGAAAAGGCTAAAAAAAACAACAACGGTCGCTGCCTTTTTAGACAGTCGGTCGGAGCACAGCAAACAAACACTTTTTAAAGGATGGCCTTATGCTGCAAATAAACTAACAAAACAGGCATTTTTCTAATGTTCATGAAAAACAATATTCTCAAAAAGTAGGAATAGTAGGAGGTTTTCTTGAAAAAGTAGGAAAAAGTAGGAGGCTGTTAAAATAGTAGGAAAAAGTAGGAAAAGTAGGAAAAAGTAGGAACGGTAGAAAGCCTGCATTATTTAATAAATCAAGGGCAATAATTCTGGTGTAACTGATTTGAACTAGCTGGTTTTCAAACTTGTTCCAGCTTTCATTTATAGTATGACACTTAACAAGTTTGGTAAAGATCACATACAAAATAAAGGTGCTAGAGTGTTTACAAGGCAGAATATGACATTTTTTCAGTAAAACAAGAGCCATAACTCTGGTGTTACTAGTCTGATCTAGCTGGATTGTTCGAAGTTAAGTTTCATTGATAGAAAGACCATGACAAAATTTTGTAAATATCAAATGCAAAATGAAAATTCTGGAGTATTAACAACAAAAAGTTAACGGGCGGATGGACAATGCACAAACACCTGGCCTTCGGCCAACAGAGCTAAAAAAAAAATCTAAAAAAATCTAAGATAGAAGAAAATGGTGGCCATCTTAGATCCAAGCGCAAAAAACAAGACTTGTGCATCAGCCCTTCAATGGCCATAATACATGTCAAATTTCAAAAAAAATATAACAAAATGGCTGACAGGTGGCCGTATTGGCAATCGTGAAAACTCGGCCAATCTCGTTATTCTATAGGAGCCTCGTTTGTATATCGAAACTTCGGTATGTTCAAAATCTTGACATTTTATTAGCCGCAACAAAATGGCACAGAAAATAGTGCACTGCTGCTTAGCTGTAGCCATTGGCCACAAATGCTGATGTATAATTTGCGTTCCATGCTCGTTATTTATAATACAGATGAAGATTTTATCAAGTTTTCATGTAAATAAATTATAGATGGAGCAATCGGCCATATTGGATCAGAGAGTAACAAAATTACATGTGCAGAACCCTTTCCTTGAGGATAATTCTACCGCATCATTACAAATAATGTAAATACCTTTGAGACAGATTTATCATAGTGGACTAGTTCGTCTATTTCTTCACCGGGTACCCTGAAAAAAAAATCCATCATTAGAACACAACATATGAAAACATTGATTTTTTTTTACTTGTGGCATCCTATTTTTTTTTACATTACTTGCATATCTGCTTTGTGTTATTAATTTAAATAATACAAAGCAAATTGTTTTGCATTTGACTAATTGTTGATAACCATATTTGCCCGGGTGCTACAGTATGGAGAATACAAAGGGGGCGCTCTTATAGCATTTAATTTTGAATATCGAAAATTTATTGAATTTTCATTTTTTTTAATTCAACAGATGGAAAATGTACTGAATTTTAAAGATCAGTTTTTCTTCTTTTCTCTTTTTTACATTTTTAATTTTTTTTTTTTTTTTTTTAAAGTTCCGGTTTGGGAATTGCTACTATTAGGCCACAAAAAATTAATTACCTGGTTCTCAGGCCACTTTTTCTGAGAAGAGATGCGGGCGGGCGCATTTTTTTTTACAATTTTACAGTGGTCAACAGACACGCGGGCGACTTTCTTTTTATCCAAACTTTTAATTCCAATACATGTATTGATGCAAAATATCTCGAAATACATGTGCAATTACCAGTTGGATCAGCTCATCTCTATTGTCGATCATTTCTTCCCGACTTATGCTTCTTTCAATCACAATAAGTCCGTATATTTGTATTAGATCACGCCTGAACTTCAATCGACTCGAACTGAACCATTATTGCATGTTGTTGTGAGACTTTGTTGATTAGACGTTTGAATAAATCGCCTGTTCTGTAGCACCTACTAGTTCCAAGCGTCTCAAGCGTCTGACTCTCCTAGATTGGTACCCGTACGATTGCAACACTCACAAGCTAGCGAGCAGAGCGGCAGATAGTCGGCCGCGCACCCGTCTACCCACAAGGGGATTCCCCTGAGGTAGTTGCATGTAAAATCCGGAACGAACTTGTATGCGGAACTTTTTTTTTTAAATTTCGGTAGCGCATTTCCAATTTTTATTTTATTACTTTTGAGATAAAATCGGCAATGCGGCACCAAAAAAAGACATGAGGGCGGGCCTGAGAACCAGGTAATTAATTTTTTATGGCCTTAGGGAAAATACAGTATGTTGCACCAATAATCAATGTCAAATAATGGTTTGTTTCCATACTACGTACCTGCTTGTAGGTATGTTGCACCAATAATCAATGTCAAATAATGGTTTGTTTCCATACTACGTACCTGGTTGTAGGTATGCTGCACCAATAATCAATGTCAAATAATGGTTTGTCTCCATACTACGTACCTGGTTGTAGGTATGTTGCACCAATAATCAATGTCAAATAATGGTTTGTCTCCATACTACATACCTGGTTGTAGGTATGTTGCACCAATAATCAATGTCAAATAATTGTTCGTTTCCATACTATGTACCTGGTTGTAGGTATGCTGCACCAATAATGGTTTGTTTCCATACTACGTATCTGCTTGTAGGTATGTTGCACCAATAATCAATGTCAAATAATGGTTTGTTTCCATACTACGTACCTGGTTGTAGGTATGTTGCACCAATAATCAATGTCAAATAATGGTTTGTCTCCATACTACGTACCTGGTTGTAGGTATGTTGCACCAATAATCAATGTCAAATAATGGTTTGTCTCCATACTACGTACCTGGTTGTAGGTATGTTGCACCAATAATCAATGTCAAATAATGGTTTGTATCCATACTACGTACCTGGTTGTAGGTATGCTGCACCAATAATGGTTTGTCTCCATACTACGTACCTGGTTGTAGGTATGTTGCACCAATAATCAATGTCAAATAATGGTTTGTTTCCATACTACGTACCTGGTTGTAGGTATGCTGCACCAATAATCAATGTCAAATAATGGTATGTCTCCATACTACGTACCTGGTTGTAGGTATGTTGCACCAATAATCAATGTCAAATAATGGTTTGTTTCCATACTACGTACCTGGTTGTAGGTATGCTGCACCAATAATCAATGTCAAATAATGGTTTGTCTCCATACTACGTACCTGGTTGTAGGTATGCTGCACCAATAATCAATGTCAAATAATGGTTTGTTTCCATACTACGTACCTGGTTGTAGGTATGTTGCACCAATAATCAATGTCAAATAATGGTTTGTCTCCATACTACATACCTGGTTGTAGGTATGTTGCACCAATAATCAATGTCAAATAATGGTTTGTTTCCATACTACGTACCTGGTTGTAGGTATGTTGCACCAATAATCAATGTCAAATAATGTCCATACTATGTACCTGGTTGTAGGTATGTTGCACCAATAATCAATGTCAAATAATGTCCATACTACGTACCTGGTTGTAGGTATGTTGCACCAATAATCAATGTCAAATAATGGTTTGTCTCCATACTACGTACCTGGTTGTAGAGTAGACTCGTTCATACTGCCCCATACACAGTGGTATAGTGTTTCTGATCAATAATGGCTCTATCTGCTCCCTGTCTAACTTCTGATGAGCCAGTACATACTGGTATATCACGTTGGCAGCTCTGTAAAGCAATAAAATGACAATTCTGATGAGCCAGTACATACTGGTAAATCACGTTGGCAGCTCTGTAAGCAATAAAATGACAATTCTGATGAGCCAGTACATACTGGTATATCACGCTGGCAGCTCTGTAAAGCAATAAAATGACAATTCTGATGAGCCAGTATGTACTGGTATATCACGCTGGCAGCTCTGTAAGCAATAAAATGACAATTCTGATGAGCCAGTACAAACTGGTATATCACGCTGGCAGCTCTGTAAAGCAATAAAATGACAATTCTGATGAGCCAGTATGTACTGGTATATCACGCTGGCAGCTCTGTAAGCAATAAAATGACAATTCTGATGAGCCAGTACGTACTGGTAAATCACGTTGGCAGCTCTGTAAAGAAATAAAATAACAATTCAAGTGAGTCAACTAGAAGTGTGTTCCACGGAACACTTGTGTAGCCTGCCATGTGCTTATTTCAACATACTTCATAAGTTATGGCCAGTAATGATCTTGGTTAGATTGCATGTTGAAGTTTTATGGAAGGTGTATTAACTCTGCCAAAATGGAAGAAAGAGTTATTTGACATGTGTAACAACATTCCTTGGGTTAAGACGAAGATGTGTGTGAAGTTTCATGTACATTGGCGAAATACTTTTCAAGTTTTGGCCAAGGTTAGGTCGCAGGTTAAAGTGCGACGGACGACGACGGACAAAGAGATCCCTTACTGTCTGCCATGCTAAGCAGGCGACACAAAAACTATTGTACCTTCTTCTTTATTTATATATTGTAACTATAGTTTCGCATTCACCCCCCAGAATTAACGAGAAATCCGTGGATTCACATGTCTCGCCTAACGGGGGCTAGACTTAAAAATAAAAATGTCAATGATGCTTAAATGAAAGTTTGTAAACATTTTAGTAACTAAAAACAATCGAGTTTGCCGTTTGCTGAGATGACATTTAAGTGCATTTGTTTAAAAACAAAATGCCATTCTATTAAAAACAAGAGGCCCAAGAGGGCCTGTGGATGCTCTACTGGCTAAAATGGCTCTTATATCAAGGGTTGTGGACATAAAATTCCCATCAGTAGTTTTTTTTTTTAAAACATTGCAAAAAAAACAGGGATAGGATGGCCTAAGATCGCTCACCTGGTGATCATGGGCAATAAGTCTGCTGTGTCTAGTCTGGCATGGGCATTTTTTAATTTGTCCCACTTTCTTCTATGAATGAAATTTCATAACAAGAGGTCAATGACCTTGAAGCTCTACTGATAGATTTTGATAGCTAGGTCAGCATTCCTGTGAAGTTTCATAAAAACTGTCAAGTAGTTTCAGAGGAGTAGTCGCTACAAGTTGAAGTTTTTACTATATAACTCTAGGTAAACAAAGATGGCCACTGGCAGCCATGTTTAGTGTTGAAACAAAAAAAAATTCAACAAGGATCAACATCTTGTCATGCTGATCATTTCAGAAAAAGTCCCATATCAATATTATAGTCGCTACAAACTTGTTTTTAAAAATCTATGTTTAGCCGTGGTGGCCATTTTGAATTTCCGGCCAACCTGAAATTGTGCTAGGATCAACTAGACATCAAGAGCAACATTCCTGTGAAGTTTCATGAAAATACGTCTAGTAGTTTCAGAGGAGTAGTGACTACAAATTTATACTATACAAGCTCTATGTAAACAAAGATGGGCAATGGTGAACAGGTTTAATTTTGATTCAAAATAATTTTCGACAAGGATCAACATCATGTCATGCTGATCATTTTAGAAAAAGTCCCATATTAATATATCAATATCACACAGTTTTCAAGAAGTAGTCGCTACAAACTTTTTTTTAAAAAACTGTTTTTAGCCATCACGGCCATCTTAAATTTCCCGCAGACCTAAAAAAATTCTGGGATCAATTAGACATCAAGAGCAACATTCCTGTGAAGTTTCATAAAAAATTGTCGAGTAGTTTCAGAGGAGTAGTCGCTAAAAGTTTTTACTATATAAATCTATGTAAACAAAGATGGTCAATAGCGGCCATGTTTAAAGTCGCATCGAAATAAATTTCGACAAGGATCAACATCATGTCATGCTGATCATTTTAGAAAATGTCCCATATCAATATCACTTACAGTTTTCAAGAAGTAGTCACTACAAATTGATTTATTTTAAATCTATTTTTAGCCGTGGCGGCCATTTTGAATATCGGGCCAGCCTGAAATTTTTCTAGGATCAACTAGACATCAAGAGCAACATTCCTGTGAAGTTTCATGACCAACCGTCAGGTAGTTTCAGAAGAGTAGTCGCTACAAGTTTTTACTATATAACTCTATGTAAACAAAAATGGCCACTGGCAGCCATGTTTAACGTCGAATCAAAATAATGTTCGACTAGAATCAACATCATGTCATGCTGATCATTTAAGAAAAAGTCCCATATCAATATCACTTATAGTTTTCAAGAAGTAGTCGCTACAAACTTTTTTTTAAAAATCTATTTTTAGCCGTGGCGGCCATCTTGAATTTCCGGCCGACCTGAAATTTTGCTAGGATCATTTAGACATCAAGAGCAACATTCCTGTGAAGTTTCATGGAAATCTGTTTAGTAGTTTCAGAGGAGTAGTCGCTACAAGTTTTTACTAAATAACTCTATGTAAATAAAGATGGCCGCTGGCAGCCATGTTTAATGTCGAATCAAAACGATTTTCGACAAGGACCAACATCATGTCATGCTGATCATTTTAGAAAAAGTCCCATATCAAGATCACTTATAGTTTTCAAGAAGTAGTCGCTACAAACTTGTTTTTTAAAAATCTATTTTTAGATTTGGTGGCCATCTTGGATTTCACATCAACATGAATTTTTGCTAGGATCAACTAGACTTCATGGGCAACATTTCTGTAAAGTTTCATGAAAATCCATTCAGTAGTTTCAGAGGAGTAGTCGCTACAACAAAAAAGTTTACGGACGGACAGACGGACGGACAGACGGACGACGGACGCCGCACCACGGCATAAGCTCTGCTGATCTCTGATCAGAAGAGCTAAAAATGAATAAATATTTTAAATAATAAAAAATACAAAAATACAAAAATATTAAAAAAAAAAAAAAAAATATTTAATTAAAAACAAAATTTAATAAATATATCTATTAAAAAAAAAAAAAAAAAAAAAAAAAATATATATATACTAATAACGAAAAAAAAAAAAAGGCAAAACATCTGGTAAAGATCAGATGAAAAAAATGAAAGCCCTATCGTATTATTGAGGCAAAATATAGCATTTTTAACTAAATCAAGGGCCATAACTTCACTGTTATCGGTCCGATCTAGCTGATTTTCGGACTTGTGAGAGCTTTCATTGATATTAACAATCTGGTAAAGTTTGGTAAAGATCGGATGAAAAATGAAGGCCTCTGGCCAGTAGAGCTAAAAATCATTAGCTCCAAAAAGTAGGTCAAGGTCACAGATAAAATACAGGCATCGAAAAAAAAAAATGCACTACCGAAGACAACAACTATGTCAAAATAGAATATGTTTTCTTCCAAAGATTAAGCTATAAATTAGGTTTAAAACATCTAGTGTATAATTCTAGTTCATGAGAAAGTGATGTAAATGTAACAATTAAAGTTATCTGCCCTTTGCTTGGATGGTGAAGGTCACATCCACATTTGCTTTGTGCAATGCAATGTACCACTCAAGATACAACTATAAGCAAAGTTTGAAAGGTCTTAGTGCATACAGTTTGTGAAAAGTGACCTAAATGCCAAAGTTGAAGGTAAAAATTATAAGGTTATCTGCCCTTGCTTGGAGTGTCAAGGTCACTTCCACATTTGCTTTGTCACGTTGCGATGTACCACTCAAGATACAACTAAAAGCAAAGTTTTAAAGGTCTAGTGCATACAGTTCGTGAAAAAGTGACCTAAACGCAAAAGTTGAACCTTAAAATTATTAAGTTATCTGCCCTTTGCTTCGAGGGTCAAGGTCACTTCCACATATGCTTTGTCACGTTGGCATTTACCACCCGAGATACAACTATAAGCAAAGTTTCAAAGGTCTAGTGCATACAGTTTGTGAAAAAGTGACCTAAACGCAAAACTTGAACCTAAATATTAGTAAGTTATCTGCCCTTTGCTTAGAGGGTCAAGGTCACTTCCACATTTGCTTTGTCACGTTGCGATGTACCACCCATGATACAACTATAAGCAAAGTTTGAAAGGTCTAGTGCATACAGTTTGTGAGAAAATGACTTAAACGCAAAACTTGAATGTTGACGCCACCGCCGCCGCCGCCGGAAAAGCAACACCTATGTCTCTTTTTTTCTTCGAAAAGGCGAGACAAAAATCCTTCATGGGCATAAAATCTGTAATAAGTAACTATTAAATTAAAAGTACTAAGAAGGCCACTGCAAGCATGTCAAGCCGCTGGGGTCAAGGTCACTAATCATGACCTACTGACCTACCTTTAACAAGCATGTACACTGTATACAGACCCAGTTGCAT
Source organism: Cyrtodaria siliqua (assembly GCA_037043455.1). NCBI lineage: Eukaryota > Metazoa > Mollusca > Bivalvia > Adapedonta > Hiatellidae > Cyrtodaria > Cyrtodaria siliqua. Next base: position 141,798 of record JAWPHD010005772.1, on the reverse strand, counting down.
TCAAGTACTCCAAATAAATGCAGAACCAATGCTGAACTAACGGAAAATGAATGCAGAATGAACGCAGAATGAACGCAGAGTGAATGTTGTACGATCTATATTTTGAAAATGCCTTTGCGTTCGTTTCGTTTGTTGCGTTCATTTTCAGCGTTTATCATTTTAATCAATGAACGATGAATGCATTTTCTAAAATGCTAAACGCTGAAAACGAACAAAACGAACGAAAAGAACGAAAAGAACGCAAAGAACGCAAATGCATTAAAGAACGAAAAGAACGCAATTGCATTACGCTATTTTGGAAAACTTTTAGTATTAGCCCTTTAAGTCGATACTTAAATCTCGAGTATTTTGATATAAAAAATAACACTATGTAAATGGTGTTTTAGAGCCGCTGAAGAACGATTACACATTTATTTTAATTTATACGGATTAAAAATTGGAAATATTTTATGTATTGTGCAGCACAAACTTAAGTTATTTCAATATAAAACTAAAATATTGTTGTTAAAAAACAGCCGGTATATCGCTATTGTGTTATGTATGTTACACTTTTGATGAAACTAACATAAACCTGGAAGAAAACAGAATAATCATCATGTGCACCACCAAATAATGTCAACAAGAAGACCCATTCTTGAATATGATCACATAAACATAAGTCGCCGACTAGCATATATCATGCGTAATTTAATCTTGATAGATGTAGCGATTGGTAAACGCTGAACGAACGCAAATGCATTTTCTCTGTTTGTGCATTTAAATGCACACATTGTGTTGCATTTGTTTAATGCATTTAAATGAAGGCAGAGTTTCGTTTATAAACGCTGAATGCATCCAAGAACGCAAATGATTTGCATTTTTAAAAAGATGCATTTAAAAAATGAAATGCAAACGGAATGCATTTTTGGAGTACTTGAACGCAACTGAGTCTGTACTACAGAGGTGGTAAAATGCATCAATATGTACCATTTGAAAACTGTATTTGAAAACTGTATTTGAAAACTGTATTTATGCCTTAGAAGCTGAGCATGGCATAATGTTACATTTTTTGACACATTACAGGAATCTTTCATGGGTATCTGGTGAAGATCGGGAATTCCAACATGTGGGATTTAACTGTTTTCACTAGAGCCTAGTCTCTGCAGAGATTTCAAATAAGAAAGTTATTCCGAGGTATATATATAGGAAGTTTGAACAAACAAATTGAAATTTAATGTTGTTTAACGGCTCATCAACACAGTATAGGTTATTTAGAGCTGCCCCAGAGAGGGGAAGGATACATAGGAATCCGTGAACCGTGCGCTAGTCTTAATACATTCCTATGGTTCTTTAACGTGCTAGGAGGACAGACCGATACACGGGACCGCCCGGTTAACGTCCCCATCCGACGGATGAGACTAAGGGAAAGTGTCTTGCCCAAGAACAAACCGACAAAACTCAGTGGCACCACGGAGGATTGAACCCGGGGCCTCCGTTTACAAATTCGCCGCACTACCGCCAGCAAAAATTATGGGGATGAGAAGCAACTTGAACTAGCATTGAAGGTGATGACCCCCAGCTTTAAAAACGTTGAAAGTGTCAAAGGCACATGAAGTTCATCATACAGTATTATAGTGGTAAATTCTAAGTTGAACAAGGAGCTGTAATAAATGTTGCAATCAACAATGTGTGAATTAGAGGGGCACAAGGTCACCAGTTGTTATATATATATACTCGGTAAAAAAGTTTTGGATCAGGGCATACAAAGAAAACCAGTTGAAGGAATTTTTTTAATATCCCTTATTATCTCAGTTGATAATTGACAATAGATCAACTATCGTTAACAATGAAAGTTTGCAAAAAAATAATAATCTTTTTATTGGTTACTCGAATGTCTGTAACTGTTACTGTTTTTATGGACTTTGCAACTTTTTTTGCAGACCCTTTGTGTGTTCGCGATATTTTTTAAAAAACTAATCTTGTTTGGAATTTAATGTTTCTGGTACCAAATTACCCGTGGAGGGTAGACCTTGGTTACTAAAAAAAGATAATTAAATTCTGTCCACTAGTTTTATTTTTATATGACTTTTTATACCCTGATCCAAAACTTTTTTTACCGAGTATATTTGGGAACTGACTGTTCGAAGAATGCAAGTAATAAAAAGGTGTTACGGGACGCGACGAGATGTTACAGGCAGCATAATCCTATATTCACAGGCTTCGCTTCACTTTGTGCAAACGCGGGTATGATTATCATTAATATGCATAGTTACTCTGTAAAATATATCAATCTTAATATGAAGTGACGTCATTTAAGAGAATAATTTAGAAAAGAATAATTATACTACTGCAAGTACTAGGTAAAGATTAGCAAGTTACTAGAGTATATAAGCTTACCTTGCTACCTGACTGGTAGTCGGGCACGCAATGCCTTGGTCCATTATGTAATAATTACTGTTGACAGGTAAAGGACTTCTCCCCATCAGATAAACATACTTCTCCCTAGGTGAAGAAAATCAGGCAGATGTTAAATTCATTGCAAACAGCAGTAAAATGAACAATCTTAAAAACTATTACAAAATGAGTCCTAGTTGTTTACCCATTGTACTATGGTGAAAATTAAAACCTTTTACAAAATGGCTCTTTTTACCAATGGTACTGTGGCGAAAAGTGCTGTCAAGACCGTCAGCAATAGTCCTTCTGCTGATTTCTGTAACATTACAGTATGTAACATTACAGTATGTAACATTACTGTATGTAACATTACTGTATGTAACATTACAGTATGTACCATTACTGTATGTAACATTACGGTATGTACCATTACTGTATGTACCATTACTGTATGTAACATTACTGTATGTTACTGTATGTAACATTACGGTATGTAACATTACGGTATGTTACATTACTGTATGTAACATTACGGTATGTAACATTACTGTATGTAACATTACTGCAAGTGACATTACTGTATGTAACATTACGGTATGTAACATTACTGTATGTAACATTACGGTATGTAACATTACTGTATGTAACATTACTGTATGTAACAGTACTGTATGTTACTGTATGTAACATTACGGTATGTAACATTACGGTATGTAACATTACTGTATGTAACATTACGGTATGTAACATTACGGTATGTAACATTACTGTATGTAACATTACGGTATGTAACATTACTGCAAGTGACATTACTGCATGTAACATTACGGTATGTAACATTACTGTATGTAACATTACGGTATGTACCATTACTGTATGTAACATTACTGTATGTAACATTACTGTATGTTACTGTATGTTACATTACGGTATGTAACACTACGGTATGTAACATTACTGTATGTAACATTACAGTATGTAACATTACTGTATGTAACATTACAGTATGTAACATTACTGTATGTAATATTACGGTATGTAACATTACTGCAAGTGACATTACTGTATGTAACATTACTGTATGTAACATTGCGTATGTAACATTACGGTATGTAACATTACGGTATGTAACATTACTTTATGTAACATTACGGTATGTAACATTACGGTATGTAACATTACTGTATGTAACATTACTGTATGTTACTGTATGTTACATTACGGTATGTAACATTACGGTATGTAACATTACGGTATGTAACATTACTGTATGTAACATTACGGTGTGTAACATTACTGTATGTAACATTACGGTATGTAACATTACGGTATGTAACATTACGGCATATTAAAATTGCCTCCGTATGTCTGTCCGTCCGTCCGTTACCGCATCTCCTCCTAAGCAAATTATTTTTGGCTCAGAGTCCAGGGGCCCTCAGTAGAGGTCAAAAGGTCAAATAAACTAAAAATTCAAATATACTCTCATTTTTCCCTATTTTTGCACATAACTTGGTGTATGTAATCGTCTATGAAAGGTAAACAATGTATCAAACGATTTTATTATTTCAAACTGGGGGGAGGTGGGGGTGGGGGAGTGAGGAAATTTGGAGTTTTTTTTTTTTTTGTAATTATGTCTCCAATGAAACATGATGATGATGATGATGGGGGTGGGGGAAGGGTAAAAGGGGGTCAATTATTTTTATACCCACATTTTAGAAAAAAGTAGGGTATATTAAAATTGCAACCCTTTGTCAATCTGTCCATCCATTGACGTATCTCCTCCTAAACCACTGAACGGAATTCAACCAAACTTAGGGTATGACTTCAGCATATGATGACGGCATGCGAGAGCAACATTATTTTTTCCTCCGCACCCAGGGGGCCCTGCGTGGGGTTTGGGGGCAAAAGGTCAATTACACTAAAAATTCATTGTCATTTTTCCATATTTGTGCACAAAACTTGGTGTATGTAATTGTCTATGAAAGATAAAGAACATATGAAACGATCTTATTATTTCGAACTCGGACATCTGCCCACGGGCCCAGGGTGGGTGGGGTGGGGTGGGAGGAGGGATATGGTTTTTTTTTGGTTTTTTTGTAATTATGTCTCAAATGAAACATTATGATGATGAATCTGCATTAAGGGGCCCTGAGGGGATGAAAAGGTCAATTACACAATCAATTCAATTACACTAATTTTTCCATATTTTTGCACATAACTTGGTGCCTGTAATTGTCCATGAAAGATAAACAACACATCAAATGATTTTATTATTTCGAACTCGGACGTCTGCTCGGGGGCCAGTGTGGAGCAGGGGGCGGGATAGGGGGGATTTTTTTTTTAAAATTATGTCTCAAATAAAAGATTACGATGATGGTATTATACTGTATACATTTGTTTCCTCCTACTTTATCGGTTGGGGCCTCGGGGAAGGGCATCAAAAACACTAATAATTCAATTACAGCGTAATTTTTCCATACTTTTGCACATTAATTGGTATAATAGTCATCTATGAAAGAGATACACAGCATGTCAAATGATTTATTATTAACTAAGGACATCTCCCCTTGGGGTTGGGGTTGGGGATGGAGGAGGTGGGTGGTGGGGTGTGAGTATCAGGGGGTCATTTTTTTTCCTTCTTAGTTATGTCTCAAACGAACATTTTGATGAAGGGATTACAGTGTTATCCTTTATGTATGTGTGTGGTGGTGGGTGGGGGTGGCCTGTGTGAAGGAAACGTGGGTATTTGCGATGGCGCGCCGTCAAATTCGTTCTAGTTGTTGATTATATTACACCCCGTAATGTTTAAAGCTAAGGTAGAATTGTATTTCATTATATGCCAGCTGATTTAAAGTCACAATGATACTGGAGTGATAAATCAAGGTGCTAAGTTTTATGCTTGGTAAATACTTAAAGTTTGTTGTGCGACTATTTAAAGTAGTACCTGGTCGAGTAAATGTTGAGGTTTGATCATAATTCATATATTGTATCTACGCAGTATAAATAACGAGTTACAAGGGCTATTCCATTAAAACATACACGGGACCCCAGGAAGGCAATTCTGAAATTGAACATCCACCCATTGATTCAAAATTAAGGTTTAAAACCAAATTTCGGAAAATACGGTTCACCCGTAGATGTTTATTAAATGGCCTTCCTGGGGTCCCGGGTATGCCTAAATGGAATAGTTTTACTTTAATACATCAATTTAATCAGAATATTTGTATCTTATAAAATATATTAAATCGATGCACATCCATTTTGGAAAAAATTACACTCGACCACTCTCGCCATGGCGACCAGAGTGTCACGGAGGTCGAGTCAAAAATCCTAAATACTAGACCGATCGGTCAATCAGTTTTATTAAGGTAAAGAAAAAAAAGATTGATCTTTACAGTTTTATAACAAGCGCGTGTTGGTAACCAGGTTAAAGGATTGTATTATCGTAATGTTTCCATTAAAAGGAGTTTTATCAAGTCTGTCGTCTGCAACATTGACAAAACGTTATAATATAAGAAAACCCATTCGCTTATCTTTACGTCTTTTTTAATTTATTTGAAAAGATGAACTGCCATATACATTAAAAATATATTTTGGCAATGAAATACACATAAAAACTCCTGGAAACTGATTAATAAACCAATGTTTTGTGTAAAATGTTTGCATTTTTGCATTTTTTATGAAATCCAGATTCAGAATTCAGACACCTCAAATATCACGTGGATCTAGTCAATCATGTAAAATATGTAAATTAATGAGGTGTTAATTGTGTTTAATTGATTAGAATCTGATTGGCTAGATATTATTCAATGGTGTAATACTTTATGGTTGCAAGGTGTTGCATGAGAGACTTGATTACCCACCCGAGGCGAAAACGACAGTCATCAGTTGTTATATTTAGGGATTAAGTTAATTACCGGAACACTAAAGGTTATCAGCTTTATTTTATAGGTGTCAGTTGGTTAGTTATGTTGTTTTAGACTACATTCAATGTACACTCGTCACAATGATTAGTGTTGATGTCTATTTGTAACAGGCCCAGAGAAATTAAACAAGTTAGGCTTTTTGGCAATTTCGATGTCGCCAAACACTTTTTGCCAAAGTTTGAAATTTAGAGCCATTTTCGTTTTTCTGGAGCCATTGGCGATGCCCAGAGGAGGGCCTGTAGACTATTATATTTATATTATAAAATCCTTTAATATTAAGAAAAATTATAAGGTCAACTTAAAAGTTGGTAAGGTCAAGTGACTTTTCAACTGGTAGACCTACAGGTCAAGTAGCTCTTGAAAATATTTTAAACCCCTGTTACTCATTCATTTTGAATCCAATGAGTTAATCCAATTGAAATATCTACAACTCTGCAGATACCTAAATGACCTTTCAAAGGGTCGATGCAAAATTCTTATTCTTTATTTATATATAGTTAAAATAGTTTCGCAATGACCACCTGCATTTTTTTAAGTGTACCTGTACCTACCAGAAGTCTGTGACATAGTTTTGAGACCACCAGGATTTCAGGTACAGAATCCTTTGTAGTTTGGGTCCTAGAGTCCGCTGAAATTCTTTTGACTCCCTTTTGAGATCCTGGATAATTTGGGAGTCCTCTCCATAAAGGGGTTTTAGGGACTGAATCAAAGCCTTCAGTGTGGTCTTCAATGGGGGCACAGGCATCCTGAATAACAAACACTGGTAATACAGGCATCCTGAAGAATGAATAACAAACACTGGTAATACAGGCATCCTGAAGAATGAATAACAAACACTGGTAATACAGGCATCCTGAATGTGCTTGCAATGTCTAGGCACTCACCTAGGTAAACTTTGTTGACAGCCATATAAGGAAGGGTGGCTGGCAATGTCTAGACACTCACCTAGGTAAACTTTGTTGACAGTCATATAAGGAAGGGTGGCTGGCAATGTCTAGACACTCACCTAGGTAAACTTTGTTGACAGCCATATAAGGAAGGGTGGCTGGCAATGTCTAGACACTCACATAGGTAAACTTTGTTGACAGCCATATAAGGAAGGGTGGCTGGCAATGTCTAGACACTCACCTAGGTAAACTTTGTTGACAGCCATATAAGAAAGGGCGGCTGGCAATGTATAGACACTCACCTAGGTCAACTTTGTTGACAGCCATATAAGGAAGGGTGGTTGACAATGCCTAGACACTCACCTAGAGGTAAACTTTGTTGACAGCCATATAAGGAAGGGTGGCTGGCAATGTCTAGATACTCACCTGGGTTAACTTTGTTGACAGCCATATAAGGAAGGGTGGCTGGCAATGTATAGATACTCACCTGGGTAAACTTTGTTGACAGCCATATAAGGAAGGGTGGCTGGCAATGTATAGATACTCACCTGGGTAAACTTTGTTCACAGCCATATAAGAAAGGGTGGATGGCAATGTATAGATACTCACCTGGGTAAACTTTGTTGACAGCCATATAAGGAAGGGTGGCTGGCAATGTATAGATACTCACCTGGGTAAACTTTGTTGACAGCCATATAAGGAAGGGTGGCTGGCAATGTCTAGACACTCACCTAGGTAAACTTTGTTGACAGCCATATAAGGAAGGGTGGCTGGCAATGTCTAGACACTCACCTAGGTAAACTTTGTTGACAGCCATATAAGAAAGGGTGGCTGGCAATGTATAGACACTCACCTAGGTCAACTTTGTTGACAGCCATATAAGGAAGGGTGGTTGACAATGCCTAGACACTCACCTAGAGGTAAACTTTGTTGACAGCCATATAAGGAAGGGTGGCTGGCAATGTCTAGATACTCACCTGGGTAAACTTTGTTGACAGCCATATAAGGAAGGGTGGCTGGCAATGTATAGATACTCACCTGGGTAAACTTTGTTGACAGCCATATAAGGAAGGGTGGCTGGCAATGTATAGATACTCACCTGGGTAAACTTTGTTGACAGCCATATAAGAAAGGGTGGATGGCAATGTATAGATACTCACCTGGGTAAACTTTGTTGACAGCCATATAAGGAAGGGTGGCTGGCAATGTATAGATACTCACCTGGGTAAACTTTGTTGACAGCCATATAAGGAAGGGTGGCTGGCAATGTCTAGACACTCACCTAGGTAAACTTTGTTGACAGCCATATAAGAAAGGGTGGCTGGCAATGTCTAGACACTCACCTAGGTAAACTTTGTTGACAGCCATATAAGAAAGGGTGGATGGCAATGTATAGATACTCACCTAGGTAAACTTTGTTGACAGCCATATAAGGAAGGGTGGCTGGCAATGTCTAGACACTCACCTAGGTAAACTTTGTTGACAGCCATATAAGGAAGGGTGGCTGGCAATGTCTAGACACTCACCTAGGTAAACTTTGTTGACAGTCATATAAGGAAGGGTGGCTGGCAATGTCTAGACACTCACCTAGGTAAACTTTGTTGACAGCCATATAGTGATGGATGACTGCCACTGACTAGCTTCACCAATAATCCCCACAATATTGTGGACATTCCCTGAGTTTTGGGCTGTTCATCTACAATAATAGAAAACCAGAAACACATATTCACTGGTAGTTTAGTTCAAACATATTAATTTTCATTTTTACATTGATTATAACAAAAGCTCTATGAACTTATTTTAATCACTTATTTTCACTGGTCTGGTTTCTCACTCAGTTCAATGTAGAAAGAAGCATAAGGGACTCGGTATTGCACAATGTATCAACACTAGGTTTATTGCAACCTGTTAACACTTAGAATTGAATGTGTTTAATAGAATGAATGAATGGTGTTTTACGGCACGTCGACACATAAATAGGTCATACTGTGCGCAAAAACCGACGAAAGATGAAGAAATTAAGTAGTAATTAAAAATTAATGTAAATATATCAAGATAAAACTATTAAAAATAAGGGATGATATGGTAGTAATATAAACTATATATGTTAATAGCTCAACAACACATTATAGGATTTTTAGATCTGCTCTAAAGAGAGGGAAAGGATAAATAAGAACCAGGAAACCAGGAAACCTGTCCTACTCTTAATAACAAATATATTCCTATGTTTTTTTAACAAGCTCAGAGGATAGACTCCTATACATGAAACCCTCACTTCTCCAACATCTTCCGCTGTTTACGACCCCATTTGATGAATATTGCTAAGAGAAACGCATCGTGCCCCCAACCCCCACCCCATGCACATCCCCCAACCCCACCAAAAAAAATGGCGAAATTCAATGGCGCCGGGAAGGCTTGTACCTGGGTCCTCCAATTTTAAGTTCCCAATGCTATCCACTGGGTCATGCCAGCCCTGTTAGTACTTAGAAAGAGCTACATTTGAGCCCTTCATTTTGTCTGCCTATAATGTTTGAATTTTAGAGGTGCATATCTGTTAATTTATAAACACATCACATAGGTTAAATCTGGTCTAAAGGGTTGGTTGTAAAAATTGGAGTTGCTATAAAAAAAAAAAATTGGTATTGACACTTTTTCGTGGGAATAATATATTGAATAGGTGGTCTTGGATAAAACGGTGCCATGGAGTTACAAACATTGAATTGGGAAAGTTAAAATTCTATTTATAGACTACTTACACATCCAGCCTCTATATGACAGTAGAATTCTGAGCAAGTATCTCCGGACGTGCAGAAGAATGATGAAGAACACAAAGCCTGCTAATGATGATGTGATCAAGCTTCTCAGCAACACAGGCCAATCTATAAATAGAACATAATAAATATCAGTAAACTCAATAACACAGAACAATCTATAAATAGAACATAAAATATCAGCAACCTTCTAAGTCAAACACAGGCCAATCTATAAATAGAACATAATAAATATCAGTAAACTCAATAACACAGAACAATCTATAAATAGAACATAAAATATCAGCAACCTTCTAAGTCAAACACAGGCCAATCTATAAATAGAACATAATAAATATCAGTAAACTCAATAACACAGAACAATCTATAAATAGAACATAAAATATCAGCAACCTTCTAAGTCAAACACAGGCCAATCTACATGATCTATAAATATAACATAAACTATCAGCAAACTTTGCAGCAAAATAGGCAAATCTATAAGTAGAACATGAAGGATCAACACACTTCTAAGTCAAACATAGGCCAATCTATAAATATTACATAATAAAATCAGCAAACTTTGCAATAACATAGACCAATAAATAGAACATTAACTATCAGCAAACTGCTAAATAACACAGACCAATCTATAAATATCTAATGAAGAGTTTTACCAAATACCTGCGTAATATAAACTGTATTAAATCAAAGCAGATTTCTCACGAAAAATATACTGACGGTCAATGAAAATGCACCAGTAGATCATATGGGTGTTAAATTGTACAGTTTAATAAGTATTTTGTAATAATAAGTGTATATTTTGAAATTGAAGGATATTAATTAACAATTGCAAACACAAGCAATACAATTTAAAACCCAGAGTGAAATACACAGCACTTCTTGCCTGATTTAATGTATGACCACCATACCTTTAGGTATATACAACATATCCTCTAGGCCATGCAAGTGCTCTGTGACTGGGCGTGCCAACTCCCAGTCCATGACCAGTAGCACTGACAACACCAGTACCATTGCACCCAGATTCCACAGTGTCGTCGGCCACATGCCATTCTTGATTAAATTTCTGAAAATACACAAAAATATTAAGTTAGACCAAAGTAAGAACACTCATAACATTAGTAAAGCGCCTGCAGAGCTCTGTGAATTTGGGGACACTCAGAAAATTCTGGGGGGGGGGGGGGGGGGGGGGGGGGGGGGGGGGGGTGTAGAGGTCATATTCATGTATTGAAGGGGATGTAGAGGTCATATTCATGTATTGAAGGGGAGGGGGGTGGGGGTGGGGGGGTGTAGAGGTCATATTCATGTATTGAAGGGGGGGGTGTAGAGGTCATATTCATGTATTGAAGTAGGAGGTGGGGGTGTAGAGGTCATATTCATGTACTGAAGAGCAATTAAGAGAGGAAGGAACCTTGTTAAAAAATCTGCCTCCGAGTTTTGTTTTATTTAATGAAACAGATTTAGATGCCATTTATTTACTGGCATTAATTGTACAAAGGCTAGATAATACTAAGGGGTGAGGGTGATGTTCTGAGAGTCGTTAGAATGTGTGAGAAAGCTAGAATGGAAACAAATCATTAGCTAAGTTTAAATAAAATACTACAAAAAATAATTGAATTGAACTGAATTGGGTTTTACGGCGCACCAACACATGAAAGGTTATATGGCGCCTAACAGGAATGAACATGCCAGGGTCATCCTCCATTTACGTCAATATAAAATATGCAGAATGGGCCTCGAACTACATGCAGAACTGCAGAGTTGCTGCAAATTCTATAGTAAACACTCCATTTACGATGGAGCCACGTTTCCACGTTTGCATATGCGGTGTCATGATAAGACCTTGAATAAGCATGATAAAAAATGACAAAATGAACATGAAAAGGGGTCCTACCCCTCTGCCTTTAGGTACAGATGCTCGAATTTCAAGGTCTTGTTTATTTTTGGGGAAACTATGATGAAGGGCATAATTTTGCCTAATTGTAGAACAGAATTATTGCACTTGTTAACCAAATTTTCAAAGTATAAAAGGGGCCATAACTTTGTTAAAATAAAAGCATGGCTGTATGATGTTGTCTAATAATGCTAAATACATGTGTGAAGTTTCAATTCATTATGTAAAGCAGTTTAAAATTGGAGATACATGCTTACATACAAACATACAAACTTTAACCATAATTTTGCTAAAATAAAAACATGAGTTATAGAACCTGGCTGTATGATGTTGTCTGATGATGCCAAATCCATTATGTAAAAGAGTTTTGGAGAAACAACCTCACATACAAACTTTAAAGATGAATGGCCACCCTTTTTGTAGTATTATCAATTAACATCTTAAATATCATACGAACATTTCTTGAAAGTCCCCGAGAGAAATATATATTTAAATTCGCTACTAATTTGTATGTAAAAATAAGTATTGTTTGCATGACGTAGATACTACTTTTATCACTGCACGACTGCACGGGGAAATGAGGTAAATCTGAATTGTATAGCTGCACAACTATTGCCAGATAATTGATAAATACATTTACCTGCTGTGCATGTGGATTAATTTACCTACAGGTGCAATGTTTTCTACATCATGAAATAAAATCTTATTCTCGCTTTTCACAGATATATATTGCAATGTGTGAAATGTAAATATCTATTGTTGTGTTTGATTTCGATTTAAATAAACATAAACATGTTCAGTGATGACAAGAGCTTTTTTTAAAATTTGAGCCAAAGGACTAGCACCATGTCAAATGTAAACTCAACAGAGCAGGACAATTTGTTTCTGAATTACTAATTCTACGTAATATATGAATGGTCTCCATTGATAAAATGTTAAAGAGTTTATCTGAATTTCTACACGTCCTGCATCAATTAGAACTCGTCATGGCGAGCGGACGAGTGGAATTTTTTACTACTTTGAAATACTTACTGCCAAGTGGTGGCCTTGTTTTAACCAGCGTAATGTGCAGTAACTAGTGTAATGTGCAGATAAAGGGTAATCCTGCACTTCATGACCCTCATTACATAAAGGTTTGGTATGACCTGGATATATCTATCTATCACTGATATATACAGCCTGACCTAAACTCAAATTAGCCTAAATAAAGGACTAACAAAGTACAGGTACATAATAATTGTCTGACCTAAATTTTGTGAGAAAACTCGGTCAATCCCGTCATTATATGTGTGTATATTGACACTTCGGTATGTTCAAAATCTTGACATTTTGTAAGCCGGGAGGTAACAGCACAGAAAATAGTGCACTGTTGCTTAGCTGGTGTAGCTGTTGCTGTATATTATATAAATCAATATGGCTGGTTGTCACACGTGTTTATGTACATGTATGATTTACGTTGCATGTTTGTTATTTACAATTTGCATGCCCTAAAAAAATAAGGTAGGTTGGTAGGCTTTTTTTTTTTAGCAAGATATTGTGATATACTATTTATAACGTAAAACCCATACAAGTTGATATACTACATGTAAGTTTCTCTGTGATGTCAGACTCCGCAACCGCCTCCAAAAAGAGGTGATAATACGACGTTTCGGAGACACTTCCGATGCGGTTGCGGAGAGTAAATTGAAGCAGCAACGGTAATTGAGAATTTAATATTTTCGTTTTTTCGGCCCTAACTTGATCTTTTTCAAAAATCGGGGAATGTGGTACGATGTAGGTATGTTTTCCCTTCCTGTTTCATTTGTTGGTTTCGAAATATATTGAAAAATGTGGTCTGTAGAATTGTCATAAGTCAATCGACGAGTGTAATTTTCTCAACTGGACATGGTTTTTACTCCGTTTTTCTGCTTTTTATGAGAAATCTGCCCACGAATGAGGTCTATGACTTTGAAATCACCTATCTTTCATCGTTCAATGAATAAAATTCAATCGAATATAAACTGAACAGAATTATTGTCATTTTTTATGAAGAGGCGGTGTCGGAGAGTAAGAGGCGGATTCGGAGAGTAAGAGGCGGTTTCGGAGACATAGATAAATAATATGTAAACGCTTGCAATTATTGTGAAAATTGCAGAATTCAATACGTTTCAATAAATGCTGTTGTTACTGTTTCGTCCAAGAATATATCTTCCATATCACAAGTCAAATCACACTTGGTATAGCCATTGTCCTTTTTAGACCTTAGTCTATTCTTACGGAGATAGACCAGGAAGCCCGGTTGGGTTTGGAGGCTGAGTAAAAGTTGCATTAAACATACAATATACCTCTAAAGAACACACTTATAAAACCGAGTCTGCTTCCTATAGTTTCCAGATGTCTTCGTTGTTTCCAGTATTAAAGGGGTTGATGCACTATTTCCAAACACAGTTTACTTTAAAGGGCTCTGGAAAACTTGAAAAAAGCTGAAAGAATTATCAAAATGACATGAAAAATAAAGGAGATATGACATATTGAAAATTTGCAAAGAACATAAATGGAGGCGGCCATCTTTGAACGATGACGTCATCGCGCCGTTTTACCATATATGGCATATTGACAAAATGTATTTTAAAGCAAAGAAAACCACTGCAAATTGATTAAAAATAAATATACAGATGTAAAAGGTATACATTTTAGTATTATTTTTCATTTGCAGTGATTTTCTTTGCTTTAAAAGACATTTTATCAATATGCCATATATGGTAAAACGGCGCGATGACGTCATCATTCAAAGATGGCCGCCTCCATTTATGTTCTTTGCAAGTTTTCAATAGGTCATATCTCCTTTATTTTTCATGGCATTTTGATAATTCTTTCAGCTTTATTCAAGTTGATCAGAGCCCTTTAAAATACACTGTGTTTGAAAATAGTGCATCAACCCCTTTAATTATGTTTTATCGAGGAAAATTCTGAAACGAGCTTGAAAGATGAGAATATTTTAAAAAGTCACTTTTTCTGATATTGTTTAAAATTTACAACAGTGTATCATTTCGTTTAAAAGAAAAAATAATACTAGGTTAGATTTTCAATATTATATAATACAAAGTAGGGAGACTGCAGAATATCAGTCATTATTTACGAACATCGGACAATTTAAACAGCAAAATAAGAGACTTCTTGGAAAAGAGGGTACATTGACAGGTATACTTATTCATATACTAGTAGTACATGACTACCAGTAAGTGTTTGCTGTTGTTTGTTTCAGATGGGTAAATTCAAAGGTAATAAGAAAAAGGGACTAGCGTTATCCATAAGAAAGAACTACAAAGCAAGAAATGTTTTCAACCTTTTAAGCAGCATGCCGAGAAAGACAATTTAAACCAAAAGAAAACGCCTAAATTCCACACTTTCACCATACATGAAGAGACAAAAATATTTATCTCCAATTGAAGAGACAAAAATATTTATCTCCAATTCAACTCATAGAAAATTGGGTTCTAACATTAAAAAAATCTCCACTTTCGAAATGTAAACATTGAAAATTATACTAATGATAAGGAACAGCGGGAAACATCGGAAAACTGTTATAACTTCATCAAGAATGGTATTAACGTGAAAATTATCTAGTTCTGATTCAATTTTGTCATTTAAATCCTCAGGTTCGGAGATGCTTGAAAATGATTCTTCATGAAGAGATGGACCATCAGAATATAGGCATGTCTCCTCCAACATTTCACAAAGACTGTCTTCACTGTCCGTTTCCCACTGTTCCTTATCATTTGTATAATTTTCAATGTTTACATTTCGAAAGTGGAGATTTCTTTTTATGCTAGAATAAAATTTTCTAGTTGAAGTTTTACTTTTTATTGGAGATAAATATTTTTGTCTCTTCATGTGTGGTGAAAGTGTGGAATTTAGGCGTTTTCTTTTGGTTGAAATTGTCTTTCTCGGCGTGCTGCTCAAAGGTTGAAAACATTTCTTGCTTTGTAATTCTTTCTTATAGATAACGATTGTCCCTTTTTCTTGTTACCTTTGAATTTACCCATCTGAAACAAACAAAGGAAACACTTTCTGGTAGTCCTGTACTACCAGTATATGAATAAGTATACCTGTCAATGTTCTCTCTTTTCCAAGAAGTCTCTTATTTTGCTGTTTAATTGTCCGATTTTCGTAAATAATGACTGATATTCTGCAGTCTCCCTACTTTGTATTATATAATATAGTATCATTTTTTTCTTTTAAACGAAATGATACACTGTTGTAAATTTTAAACAATATCAGAAAAAGTGACTTTTTAAAATATTCTCATCTTTCAAGCTCGTTTCAGAATTTTCCTCGATAAAACATAATTAATACTGGAAACAACGAAGACATCTGAAAACTATAGGAAGCAAACTCGGTTTTATAAGTGTGTTCTTTAGAGGTATATTGTAGGTATAATGCAACTTTTGTTCAAACCAAACCGGGCTTCCTCGTCTGTCTCCGTAAGAATATAATAAGGTCTAAAAAGGACCATGACTACACCAAGTTTGATTTGACTTGTGATACGGAAGATATATTCTTGGACGAAACAGTAACAACGGCATTTATTGAAACGTACTGAACTCTACAATTTTCACAATAATTGCAAACGTTTACGTATTATTTATCTATGTCACCGAAACCGCCTCTTACTCTCCGAATCCGCCTCTTACTCTCCGACACCGCCTCTTCATAAAAAATGACCATAATTCTTTTCAGTTTATATTCGATAGAATTTTTTTCAATGAACGATGAAAGATAGGTGATTTCAAAGTCATAGACCTCATTCGTGGGCAGATTTCTCATAAAACAGCAGAAAAACGAAGTAAAAACCATGCCCAGTTGAGAAAATTACACTCGTCGATTGACTTATGACAATTCTACAGACCACATTTTTCAATACATTTCGAAACCAACACATGAAACAGGAAGAGAAATCATTCCTACATCGTACCACATTCCCCGATTTTTGAAAAAGATCAAGTTAGGGCCGAAAAAATCGAAAATATTAAATTCACACTTACCATTGCTGCTTCAATTTACTCTCCGCAACCGCATCGGAAGTGTCTCAGAAACGTCGTATTATCACCTCTTTTTGGAGGCGGTTGCGGAGTCTAGTAGGCGTGCATAGGTTAAAATATATTACTGGTGCAATATGATCAACAGTTAGTAACATACAAAAACTATTTGCTTTGAACTATTTCAAAATTAATATCAATGATTGCAAAAATGCAAGTTATCTAGAAAAAGTAATGGGACGCCGCAAGTTTTACACAAAGTGAGATTGCCGTGTGTCCCTTTAATGTGTAACTATATATAATGGCTCGCTATTGACGATTAATATGGGATTATACAGAACTGAGGGATTATGGAATACTACTATTACTTATAGTAGTAGGAATAGCCTTTTGCATTATAAAATGTCATAATCTTGACCTAATTGGAAATAAATACTGTATTTCTCCTAAGAGTAGCACCTCACCCCACCCCCCTCCCCTCCCATCTCCCACCCTGACCCCCAACAACCCCACCACACCTTTTGAAAAAAATTGATAATAGTAATAACTAAAAACTTTCAAAACTTAATAAGTTTTATCAAAAAATAAAAAATCAATAAATTTTCGATCTTTTGCATATAACTCTAAAAAAATAAAAAAGCATGGGGCATGGCCGGCGCTACTATTACAGGAAATATGTTAAGGGGCATGGCTGGCGCTACTATTACAGGAAATATGTTAACTAATATTGGAATAACAACATGGCCGGCGCTACTATTACAGGAAATATGTTAACTTATATTGGAATAACATAGGGCATGGCCGGCGCTACTACGAGAGGTGCCCCACTTATAATTGAACACTTTTGTTTAAGATGGGTTTTTTCATCGGAAGTGATTATCATAAAAAATGCGTGATTTAATGATGTGAAACTGTCATTTAGAACGTATGCATTTAAAAATAATATCCAATTTCACGCGGTTCTTTTTAAATTACATTTTGAATAAGGTGTACACTATTTTGTAATTTTAAACCTATATGTTGCTGTTGCCGTGGAGTTTTACCTTAAACCAGATAATTGCACTAAATGCATATCATAATTGTTTAAACCTGTGTTAATAATTTAAATATGATCGTATGTTTTATTTTAAGACAAAAATATAGATGCTGAATTAAAAGCTCGACTTTTTATCGCAATATTAAAACATTGACAGAGAATAGTAAAGTTTGCTCGTATGTTACTGATAATTTTATAAATTAACCAAAATAACTATTTTAATCATATTTTGTGATATAAAAACATGAACAGTTATTGTTGATGTATATCATATATGTATATTATATACCTTATAAAGATATCTTTGGTAAAAAAATATATTATTTTTTTCATTATTTGCAAATGTGTGTGTTTTGCCCCTAAATTTTAAGTTATATATTTTTCTATCTTTTCTTTTGAGAAACTTATGAAACTTGTTTTTATAGTGAAGGAAGTCACAAAAATGCCTGCAGTTAATGTTTTGAACTAGAAGCTTTCGTAAATTTAATCATTTTCATAGTTGAATTTCTTGTTAATTTTCGCTAAAATCCTGAAATTCGACAAATTAAAAAAAAAATGCATATTACACTTTTCTACGTTCAGACATGGACATATCGGAATACTATAACCTTTAACGATATTTTAAAAGCATTTGTGTTAAAATTTGTATTGCAGTTATTTTTATAATTGACGATTTTTGCTTCAAAATGTCATTCTCTACCCCTTTTCAAAAATGCGGATGCAGCAACATTAGGAAGCACATAATAGTGCATGTCATAATGTTTCATATCGAAGGAATCATTAGACTTGACATTACAATCAACATATTCGGCGAGAATTTCAAGATAGTTTATTCAGTTACACAATAAAAGTGTTCAAATATAAGTGGGGCACCTCTCGTATTACAGGAAATATGTTAACTTATATTGGAATAACATAGGGCATGGCCGGCGCTACTATTACAGGAAATATGTTAACTTATATTGGAATAACAATATGGTCGGCGCTACTATTACAGGAAATATGTTTTAAACTTATACTGGAATAACATGGCCAGCGCTACTACTACAGGAAATATGTTAACTTATATCATGTATATTGGAATAACAGCTACAAAGATCAAAATCACTGATGTACAACAATGATCACATTTACTGTTACTGTTGAAGTGGTGACAAAATTCTGTCACAGGCTCCCGGCCGTGTCGTTACTAGTCAAGAATAAGGCCCAATACATTGTATAGAAGGAATTTGATACTAACAGTATGATACATAATGTTGTTGTTTTTTCGTAAATAGTTAATTATAGTATACAGTAATGGACTGTAATGTTCTGTACTGTGTTTATGTATTGTGGAAAAAAAAGTTAAACAAGAGCTGTCGGAGAACAGCGCAGCTCGACTATTCGATTTTTCAGAGAATAATAAATTATATAGCCAGTATATATACCATCAGAAAACAAGGCTAAAACAATGTGGGATGGGGGTTGCGGGGCGGGCATAGAAACTCGGGCCGATATAAAATTATTGTTAGAATCTCATACAAATTGTAGTAAAATTTGGGGCAGGGTGTGAATTTATTTTTTATTTTTATCAGTTTTAATTTAAAAAATATCTGTCATAAAATTACTGTCATTTGAAAGAAATTTGTGGTCGAAAAGCAACTCGGGGAGGGTGGGGATGAGAATTTAGCAATTTGTTATTGCATCATCGATAAAGGTGTAGATTTGATAAAACAAAACTACAGACATATGTAAAAAAACAACAACACAAAACAAACATTCGGGTGGTGGTGATGATGGGGTGGGGGAGATGTTGGAGGTGGGTGGGTGTGGAAGTGGGGGAGCGAAACAAATTGATAAACAAAACAACATAGATAGAGATGTGGGGGGAGGGCGCAACACAGCTATGTATAAGAATTGACAAAAACAACACAGAAATAATTATTAAAAAACAAAATCAGGTTTCATGTAGGTGGTGGGAGTAGGAGGGAGCCCATGACCCAATATGGGTGAAGTATGAATAAGACGAATAATGCTATAAGAAATTTGGGTGACATAAGAAAAATATTTTAACAGATATAGATACAACAGCTTATACGCAAACCTTGATCTGCATTCATTGCACATTTTATGGGCCATCACAATTTGGGTTCCATTGCAGCCCAGAATTTGTAGAAGACAAAATTATTTATGCAACCCTTTACAACATACTGTAAGGAAACCAATTCCCAAATTTAGTTGAGCTAGGACAAGAAATGTAAGAGATATAGACCTGTAAAGACAGCTTACACGCCAAATTTGATGTGAAATGAGACACATTTTAAGGGTTATCAGAATTTGGGTACCATGGGAGCCCATGGGTTACATGAAACAAAATTACTTACGCAACCCTTAAGATAATGCTATAAGGAAGCCCATGGCCAAATTTGGTTGTGCTAGGAGAAGAAATGTAAAAGAGATAGACTTGCAAACACAGCTGATGTGGGACGCCAATGCCGGGGAGAGTACATACTTAGCTCTCTTATTCTTCGAATATTCGAGCTAAAAAAGAATACGGCCAATGCTTATCCAAGCAGACGGGTAAAATCTCACAAATGTATTTCCATTTTGTCAAATCCCACAAATTTATATTCGTTTATGTCATGTTTGTCAAGTTCATTAAAGTTCTTTCTTAAGATCCATGTATTGTTTTAAGTGTTACTTGAGTGGTGGCAGAGAACAATGATTGTGACTCCAGTGAAAAGTAGAGTTTGGACCATGTGCTTAATATTTTTAATTTAATAAGTGATTTTGTGTTGAGCCTTATCATGCTTATTGACAGTGGTCAGGGCCTTCTTCTTCTTTGATACACTTGCATCCCCATTTGACCGCAATAATGTACCAGTGACCACTTGACACCATATTAACTATTATTATTATACATTATCTGGCTGTTGTTTATTTAAACAATCATTTGAAAAATTCAACATGACCTGTAAGATGGCTGAGCTAAAGGACTCTGGACATTGTTTCACTACTAGTATCTGGTGAGTCTCATATGAACTGTCATCAAAACAGGAAATAAATTGGGGTGTTTTAGGTAGTTGTCCTTTTTATCTGTTGTTCAGTGCTTATCCCAACGGCAATGCCTTTTTGTGTTTACACCCTTCACCCACCCCCACCAAACAAGAAAAACAAGAAAGAAATATAAAATAATCAAATTAAAACAAGAAAATGGGGACATGTAATTATTTCGATAGTAAGATAATCAGATTTTTTCGCTATTTATGGGAATGTTAGTGGCAAGAATTAAAAGTATAACTAATTTAAATGAAGATAGAAATTATGGTTAATGAACTCTGCACTTCCTCTTCAGGGTTCAAATTTAACACTTACCGTATGCAAGTATTTTTTTGCAGATGGCAAGTAGAAAATATTAACACTTGCTAAATTGTTTAAGTAATAAAAGAAACCCATTAGGTCTCAGTCTACATTTATTCACTGAACATATTTATCTAACTTAGTTAAAAAGGTGGATATAAGTAAGTATAATTATACATTATTACATTCCTGCATCTAGCGGAGTGCGAAAATGCCAATTTTTGCATGTATAGCAATCCTTCTAAAATGAATCAAGGTTTTAAATTATTAATGCAAGTACCTTGATTAAAATAGCAATTCAATTCAATTCTTTATTTCCTCAGTGAATGAGATTACATATATATAATACATACAAGATTAATACAGTTTACATTTATACAATAGCAATGAAAGGAACGAGAATAAAGGGTTACAAATAAAAGGGGGAATCGCATTACACAATAGTATGTGATTTATTAAAATATGCTGTCAGGTACATCTATATCTAACA
This sequence comes from Cyrtodaria siliqua, assembly GCA_037043455.1. NCBI lineage: Eukaryota > Metazoa > Mollusca > Bivalvia > Adapedonta > Hiatellidae > Cyrtodaria > Cyrtodaria siliqua. Next base: position 120,064 of record JAWPHD010005772.1, on the reverse strand, counting down.
TGATATGATATGATATATAAAGATAATGATTACTCGGGAAAAATGAGCAAAATCTAAACCGTCAATTGGTAGATTTGCACTTGCTTTTTTTAGCAAGTGGCTAAAAATATTAAATTTGATCCCTGCTCTTATTGGCCTCTGCCAATTGTGTCAAATATTATTTTATTCTATTTCCAGAATGTTTTATTTAAGCTATGCTTCGGACAAGAATTTTAAGTATAAAATTACAAATGGCAATTAACATGACACGTACTTAGCCTTTTCTGCCTAAGATAAGTTGTATGCCAAGACGTCCTGAATGTCCAAGAAAACGACTACATGTACCTCTGCTTTAAGTAGAGCTCAGCATTAACAACCCGCAACTGATGGTTTGACACCCGCAACTGATGGTTTTGCGAACTATTTTAGAAAGGAGTATAGATGGAGGAACAAAGGGGGCCAGGACACCCTCATCCCACAATCATTTGACTGGAGTTTGTGGAAGGCGTGTGACCGGGAGGGTCAAAGTATTTAACTATTTTGAGAAAAAATGGTACGAGTTCACAAGAAATAAGTTTTACCCTAGGCCTATCTGGTTACTTACAAGTTCAAGGTAACATGCCAATGTGATGTATTGTTGCGTTCATTCCAATAAGGTAATATCAGATAATAATATGAAACTGTATGTCTTTATATATCATGCAATAATATAGGGTTTGAACAAAACAAGATGTTTTAAATTTTAAGGTCAGTGTCTGGTCCATAACTTGTTTTCATTTTCAGTCCAGTGCCAGTGAGTTTTAGAGTTGAGCTCGCTATGAGGCAGTGCCTTATTCATATTAGAAGAGGCACAGTCGGGCATCAGACCTCCTGTTTTCAATGGACGCCAGTTGAGTTGTGTAAGCATACTTGTAACACTTGCATATGTGGAGTAATTATAATAGGTCCACCTTACTGACATAGACCCTTGATGCTGAACCATCTCAATCGTGCAGGCCTCAACTAAAAGTTGTTGTCGGACAAGTACTTACTGCTATCTATGTGTTTTTTGTTTACAACTTCAAACTTCTGCTCTCAAATGGTGTTCACCTAAGAATTAACCAATCGGCACACTTTTTTTTTTTTTTTTTTTTTTTTTTTCAGTTACCAAATAGGTAACCCATTTATTCTCCCCGTGAATGAGTGTGTTGTGGGTCCGGGAGGGCCATCCCACCGCACACTTTACAAAGAAAATTATAACATATAAAATAGTTGTCACAACACTCACTCATTCTGATACTCTCTTTCCTCTAGTTTCAGTATATATATGTTTTTCTCTTTGAAAAAATAAACTAAGTAAGATGCTATTATTAATTTTCAAAATATATGGGTTACCAATTAACTGTCCAGTAGACACACCCTCTGTAAGATTGTTTATAATAAATCTTTAAGTCCAGTTTAATCTGGATTGATTCAGATAATCAGTTGTCAGGATCTTGGTATTAATTTTTGCATAATGTTAATAGTATATTAATCTTCTAGTGCCTCTTTATAGTTTGTCAATTTTTCCGAAAATGATTCCAAGGTATTATTTTTGACGGCTATACATTTAAGGGATTCATATGAATGCTTAAGTCTGTTCTTCATAGCAGTGAGGGATAGTGATTTGTTCAGATGTTTTGATGAAAAAATATAATATTTGATTTCTATAATAATGTAAAGATCGGTTGATGATAGGTTTTTTCCAATATTGAATAAAAATAGTTCTTCTATAAATGTAATATGTATATGCTTAGTTAGTAACCAGGCCTTGATTTCAGTAAGAAATGTTTGTGTTTCTGGACATGACCAAAGCATATGTGGAATGGTGTCGGGTTGGTGGCAAAAATTACAAAGTGGACTGTCAATGGCTTTAATTGTAAATAGGTATTTTTTTGTTGGTAATATTCTATGGTTGATCCTTACTTGAAACCATTGAAGTCTTGTACTAAGTTTATATATAAAAGGGGACATATAAATATCTTTCCATAAGTGATTTTCAATGTTATAAATGTTATCCCACTTCTGTTTAGATGTAGGTTTATCTTCATTTTTGTTTAGTATATCATATATGTTTTTGGTTCCTTTGGTGTTTTTAGTTAGAAGTGCAACATTAGCTAATATTAATGGATTTTGTAGCTTTTTATGGAACTTCTTAATATTTTGTTTAACGGCATACCCTTTAATTGATGCAACTATTCCAATATATTGAATAAAATTTGTTCTAACATTGTACATCTCCTTAAATTCAACTCGTAAAAGTGCATTCTTTCTTCTTTCGGTCAAACACATTTCGGCACTACTTATATAAGATTGTGTTGTAAAATATAACAACTAACTCCTTTCATTATTTGAGTAACGTATCAATCCTGCTAAATGTGTACAGAAAAGATGCAATTTTTTTTGAGTGCTAAAAATTTCAACTTGCATTTTCTCAAAACAACTTGCATATTGCGAGTCTGCCAATGCTAAATTCGTGCCCTGATATAATAAATGAAAAAAATAAAAGATTGGTTTCATTCATTTACAAGAGATCTCATAAGAAACTGTTTCTGTTCATGTTAACCTCTTGTTTTTGTTGTCTTAACTTCCGTTGACTCTTATAAGAGATAATATTTAATTTTTACGGAAATATTCATTTGTCTGCACTAGGAAGCAAGAAAAAACTATTAAATGGATGAATTTTATTTATTTCTATTTCATAGGTATGCAGTAAAACTTGGACAAGTAAAAACATTTTTCAGACAAGTAAATATTACATCCTAGAAAATAAGTAAGCGTCAAGGCCTGTTGTCTCAATATTCTTTTTGTAGCATGGTGTTCTACAGTATCAAGGTACTTAAATGGTTAGACACAAAAATTAAACTGTACACACTATTTAAAGAAAAAGGAAACTCAAATGCTTTCTGTGACCCTTCTACTAAATTGTTATGATATAAAATGTTATCAATTTTACGTAAAGATGTCAGAATTAGATTTGAAAAAAAGGGTAACTTTCACATCCGGTCAGCTTCGGGTAGGTTGAGATATTCAGTAGGTGAAAATAAAGGGGTTTACTCGGACTTTAACCTCAATCTCTATATGAAAAATGAAAATATTTGACCATGATTTAAATTAAATGTATCCACACAAAAAATGAAGCTTTTAATATAATTATCACTACAAACTGGGATCATAATTAAAGGGATCGGTCTCCATCAGAAGTACGCCAAACACTTGTCGTTCACTAGACGACTGCTTCAGTGCGCATGTCCTATTAGGAAAAGACTGCTCCTGCATAATCATGTTCACTTTTGTATGAGGGTAAACTTTTTTTTTACACTTTGATCTTACCTATCGATGATTGCAAGTAATAATAGACATATTGAAATAGTGTTTGCGGTAGTTTTTAATTGGGTTATGGATTTGCTTTTAACAAAAAAATGCTTTTTAAACTAGGCAAATTTTGAAAAAAGGTTGCTCCTGCATAATCATGTTCATTTTTGTATAGGGGTAAACTCTTTTATTTGCACTTTAATCGTACCTGTCGTTGATTGTAAGTAATAATAGACATATTAAAATAGTGTTTGCCGTAGTTTTTAAGTGGATTTTGAATTTGGTTTCAACAAAAAAACTTTGTTTAACTTGGCTTTTTTTACTAAAAAAAAAATTCTCCTTGATAATCATGTTCATTTGTTTACAGGGTTAAGCTTCTTTTTTTCACCTTAATAGTACCCGTCGATAATTGCAAGTAATATAAGACATATTGAAATAGTGTTTGCAGTAATTTTTAAGTGGGTTTATGACTTTTATGGTAAGAAAAAGGTAATTTTTAAAGTTGCCATTTTGAGATTTTTTATCGGAAAAATGGCGATCTATACATCTTAAACTTTAAATTGTTATAAAGGACTCCAGGACTCGATCTCGCACCATGGGGTATTGCACACTAGGTTACCATGTGTCCTTGTGTTTATTGTAAATTAGTGTGTGCGTGGGTCACCAAACTTTTTGACAGGATGTTATGTAATATTACATACTTTTATGACGTATGCTTTTTTTTTTCACTTGCGGTAAACTTGCCTAACAACAGATCAAGGTCTAATCTAATCATCAACATTAACAAAATAGCCTTTTCGACATTTTTTTTAATGTGAACGAGCAACTTTGAAATGAGAGCACTTTAATTTTGACAAATTACATTTCGAGCCTGTCAAAAGCTTAGCTAATTAAAAGTTTGTAAATTAGACGACTTTAAAACCGCGAAGAAACAAACAATAATAATGCGTTGTTCGAATTATCATTTACACGTTTGTCGGTTTTAAGTTCTCAGTTGTTAGTTATGACAGGAGAATATATTAAACACAAGATTTTTTATTTCACACAATGCAAATGAATTAGCATCAACTCAAGATGTCGCCAGTTGTTAAATATATACCTTATTTTACCTTGTATAGTACGCAGTTTTTTCACCACTTTTACGGTTTCCGACCGTACAGTATAAGGAAACAATAAAAAGAACTATTTTTTTCTTGCAGAAAATCGATGTATGGGAAGGAAAACCTTGACGACGAATAGACATCGAGACAGAAAAGTGTGAATACCGATAATACACAATTTTTTCGTAATTTACTCGCTTCATATAAGTAATATATTGACTTAATTCGAATTATAAATGAAAAAAGTGTATTATGATGCTTGTTTTTGTATAAATGTTTGCATGTTTGTTGTAAAACTTAAATAAATTGTGTGAAAAATCGTCCCTCGATTTTGTTGTTTACATCGCGTGACGTAATATCACGTGACTTCCAGCTGTTTATACTGGTACATGTAGTATTGTTACAGTTCTATTCTATTCTAATATTTATAGGATTTTATATAATATTTTATAAAAAAATTAATGAATTTTTTGCTTTATTTTGAAAGACATATATTGTAGACGGCGTAGAAAGGCGAATCAACCTACTTTGAAATGGCAATTATTCAATAATGCTTTTGAAAACATGCTTACCGGTAAACATTTGATGATTGATAATTGGGCCAAACAAGATCGCACCTCGGCTGCAGTGTAGACACACTTTAAACACGGGTAGAGTGGGTTATTCTATTTCTATAATCCTTTGAAGTTGACGCAAGTAGCGACTATTTCTGAGGATGCACTTTGACACGTTGTGTGACCGTTACCTGATTTAGCCACGGGGTACAGGTAACTGATCACGCGTTTCACTTTTGATAAGCACTGGTTCCCGTGAATACACAATATGTTAGTATAATCGGCGTAATGGATTGCGGTAACCAACGATTTTGTTGGATTTGTTTTAGTAGATGTAATTATCGGATTACGGACAATTATCTGCGGCATTATAATCGGCTCTGAGATGATACAAGATAGGTACTCCCCTGAAGATTGGCAATTAATGATTGAAGTAATAATATTGTTCCGGTGTTGTTTTCTTTTGTACGCTAATTTTCTTGATCGTGATTTTTTTTTTTTAAAAATGTTTAACCTTTTCTTTTTGTTGAATGGTTCATCTAGGAAAACTAATATTTTGATGCATATTATACAAAGAAACAACTTTTTTACGCCAGTTTTGACCTCTGAGAAGGGGGTGCGTACTATACACGGGTGCGTATTATACAAGGTAAAATACGGTATGCCTTATATTTTGTTTGCCGATCGGAGATTATCTTTGTTTGTAAAAGTATCAACACCATCACGATGAAGATTATTTATTTGACAATCATTTAAATAGTAATTAAAATTTGTTTATACAATGACAAAAAGCATAAAATAGCACGGTGATTGCGAAATTTGAAGGAGAAAAGAAAATATAGCATGGGAAACTTTTTCCAACTCGCGATCTCTCCCGTTTAATTAATCGTTATGCGAAATAAAATAACGTCACTAGGACGATGATTTGTTTGGCTTTCTCATCATATACATATGTATGTAGTTAATAACATCTGTACCATGGCCAAAAAAAGACGCACAGTTATTTGCTTAAACTCGATAAGAAACAAAAAAATGTGTTTTATTTTGTTTCTATCTCGAGATATCTCATATTTATCTAACTATTGTTTGGAATAAAATTACATAATTAGAAAGGTTATTTATTTGGCTTTCTGGTGATATAAAATATATAATAATCTAGTTAAAAGATGGATATAGCAGATCACAACATCATTCTCGCAACAGCAAACCTTAAACCCAACATAAACAGACAAAAACCAAGAAACATACCTCTTTATCGTAAAGCAAATTGGGAAGGATTCAGACAATTTATAACAGAAGCTAAGGGGAACATTCTACTAAATTACGAAGCAACATCTGTTGAACTTTTATGGAACAAATTTAAAGATTCTCTTCAGCTAGGTATTTCAAAATTTGTACCCACTAAGAAACTAGGGACTAAATCATCATTGCCATGGTTAACACAGGAAATTAAAAGGTTAATCAGGAAAAGAGATCACCTATTTCAAAAACGTAAACAATCAAACAGCAGAGACAGAACAAAACTAAATAAAATTAAAAACATCATCAAACACAAAATCAAAACAGCACACACAAACTACATTGAAAACATCCTAAACATACAGCAACAACAACAGGACAAAACAGAATCTTCTAAATTTTCAACCAAGAAACTTTATAGTCTCATCAAAAATTCCAGACAAGACTTGCACGGCATTGCACCACTAAAGGATCAACTGACACAAAACCTCAAATCTAACAACACAGATAAAGCAAACATACTCAATAGACAATTTCAATCAGTATTCTCTCATATGTCACCTCTCAGACTAGGGCAATCATGTCTAAATGCACTCAACAAAACTAAATATCCACAGATGCCAGACATAAAAATCAGTAAAAATGGAGTTCATAAATTACTTACAAATCTTAAAACAGACAAAGCAGCAGGACCAGATAACATTAAACCTCTCCTCCTTAAAGAACTCGCCAATGAAATTGCAGATATTGTCCAAATTATTTTTCAGAAATCTCTTTCAAGTGGCGAACTACCTTCTGACTGGAAGAAAGCGAATGTAGCTCCTCTGTACAAAAAGGGTGATACAAGCGACCCAGCAAATTACAGACCTATTTCCCTAACTTGCATTCTATGTAAGCTTCTTGAACATATTGTTGCTTCTAACCTGTCATCTCATTTCAAACAGCATAATATACTTTATGATCTTCAACACGGCTTCCGAGAAAAACGTTCCTGTGAAACCCAGCTCCTCGGACTAGTGGATGACCTCACTAGAAACCTCTCTCTCTCTAAGCAAACTGACTTAATTCTCTTGGATTTTAGTAAAGCCTTTGACAAGGACAATCATCTAAAACTTCTCTTTAAACTTCACGAACATGGCGCCTCACCGGCTGTTACTAAGTGGATTCACTCCTTTCTCATTGGTAGATCTCAAACTGTTGTTCTAGAAGGGGATACTTCTTCTGAGGTACCTGTAACATCTGGTGTGCCACAAAGCTCTGTTCTCGGACCCCTTCTCTTTCTTCTTTACATAAATGATCTCCCTGAATCTATAGCCTCACAAGTGAGATTATTTGCAGATGACACCGCAGGCTACATCACTATAAATAACCCGTCTGACTGTCAAACACTACAATCTGATCTTCTTCTTCTTGAGAAATGGGAGTCCAAGTGGGACATGGAGTTCAATCCCAGTAAATGTCAAGTTCTCCATATAACCAGAAATAAAAACTCCCTAAAACACCAATATAAACTTCATGGTCAAACACAAGAAGCGCTGTCGGATGCAAAATATCTAGGCGTGGACATATCTCATGATTTATCCTGGAACACACATATAAATCGCATCACAACAACAGCAAACAGAACTTTAGGCTTCCTAAAAAGAAACATACCCACAAAACACGAAAAAGTACGCAAACTTGCATATACCACTCTCGTTAGGCCACAACTGGAATACCCATCCACAGTCTGGTCACCATACACTCTCACTAACATAAATAAGGTAGAAATTATACAACGGCGCGCAGTCAGATGGGTAAAAAACAACTATTCACCATATCACAGTGTAACAGATATGCAAACAAATCTTGGCTGGAGAACATTAAAAGACAGAAGAACTGACTCAAAATTGTTTTAAATGTTTTATAAAATATTCCATCACCAGGTTGAAATTCCAATGCCTCCTTATCTCCAACACCCTATCAGAATGACAAGACACATGCACCCGAATTCTCTCATACAAATTCATACAAATGCAAACTTCTACAAATTTTCTTTTTTACCCCACACAGTCACATTATGGAATTCGCTTCCTCATGTAGTATTGCTGTCCTGCCAAACATAGATCTGTTTAGACAGTCAGTCAGCCAGTTAAATCACCATTGAGATCCGGAAGTTGTTGTTTTTAAACTCTTTTTTATTTTCTTCTATTAACACTCCTTTATTTCACTTATTCACTTAGATAGTCTTATCTATCTACTTTTAGCTTTTCTCACTTTTCTCACCGACAAACGCACTTTTTCCTGCTTAAAATACCCGTAAGGGGAGTACAGCAGTATAAACAGATAGATAGATATATAATGTCTGTATGCAATGTAAATAGGTGAGCAGCACCGCAGGTTTCTCGCTATCCGTCACGATAAGCCTAGTAAAAATCGATAACTGCAGTATGATCGATAGCCTAACCTGAGCGACAAGTTATTTCAGAACATAACAGCGTTAGTTCTGTGGTGTCATATCCCCGTCATATAAAGCCCTGCTACAAACTAGTTTTATAAAGGGCTAAAGTCAGTTGAGCACAAACGTTAAACACAGAGTTTACCCCTACCAGAATGTGGAGGTCTTTTATTTTCTTGATCACTGATTGGTCAAATTAATTTGATACTGTCATGTGAACGTTCACGTTTGAATCAACACAAGTGAAGAGTCTCTTACATCCGAAAATATGGACTGTCCGAAAACGATGCAAGCCCATTATTTATGGATTCCTTTCGTGTGTGAAAAATCCGAAATATTTAATTAATTAAATAACCGCTGATGAGGGAAGTGCATAAACTATTGGTTGAATTCCTATCAGAAATAAAAAACGTATCCTGCAAGTTCCAAAGCCTTTCAAAGACAAAGCTTACCTTGTGCGAAAGAAACGGCGAATGATGTACGCTCGCAGACCGAGTAAAAAGTCGTGTTGCGGGTTTCTCCCTTCTTCCATGCGCCCGACCCGTAGGTCCGACACGGCACTTCTTGCCTCTGCCATCACTCACTGTCAACGATTGTTACAGCAGAGATTAGCGTGATTTGAAAATGCCAACGAAGTCGTCAGTGTCAACAAACTAAATGAGCACATATGGTTTAAGGATTGAATTTTAAACGAAAAAAAAAGCAAGAGCTTGTCAACTGCGTTTCAGTCGCTCACCTGTGCTTCATAAAACAATACACGATTTTTTTTTCTTACTTCATGATAACAAATAAAGAGCAATACATATATTCATTTCAGATTTCAAAGTCATTGCTCTTTAGTAGAGAATAATTATGTCACTACCTTTTACTATCAAGTTTATTAGGCGAGGATTAGAAAACGAAGAATGGCGAGAACAAGTCTGTACGAAGTTAGTGTATCAAAACCTCCAAGGAGTCATAACCCTGCCAAAATTCATTCAACCAGAACAAGGCAATGATAGGTGCAACTAGGTTTGGTACTGATCATCCCCACCAAGAGTCGCTGAAATCTGGCGAGGAGTTCAGAAGAGACTAAACTGGACAAAGTTTGTCTTTTAAAGCCTTTAATGGGCCATAACTCTGCCAAAATTCATTCAACCGGAATATGGCGATGATATGCACAACTAGGTTTGTTACTGATCATCTTTGTCAAGTTCAGCTGAAATCCAGCCAGGGGTTCAGGAGAAATAGCCAGGAAAATGTTTTGCATCAAAAACCTTTAAAGGGCCATAACTCTGCCAAAAATCTGTAAACTGGAACGCGACGATGATATACACAACTAGGCTTGGTGCTGATCATCCCTGTAAAGTTTCGTTGAAATCTGGCGAGGGGTTCAGGAGAACTAGTCCAGACAAAGTTTGTCTATTCAAACTTTTAAAGGGCCATAACTCTGCAACATTCATTCAACCGGACACGGCGATGATTTCCACAACTAGACCAGGAACTGATCATCCCTAAAAAGTTTCGTTTACATTTGACCAGGGGTTCAGGAGAACTAGTCTGGACAAAGTATGTGTATTAAAACCTTTAAAGGGACATAACTCCGCCAAAATCATTCAACCGAACACGGTGACGATATGTACAACTAGGCTTGGTACTGATCATCCTTGAAAAGTTTCACTGATATCCGTCCAAATGAAGGCTCTTTCGTCTTACTGAGGCCAAAATATAGCATTTTTCAGAAAATCAACGGCCATAACTCCTGTGTAAATGATCCAATCTGGCTGTTTTTCGGAGCTTCCATTGATATTAACAATCTGATAAAGTTTGGTAAAGACCTGATGAAAAATGAAGGCCCTATCATCTTAAATCATTATCAAAATATAGCATTTTTAACTATATCAAGGGCCATAACTACGCTGTTACTGATCCGATCTGGCTGGTTTTCGATCTTGTCCGAGCTTTCATTGATATTAACAATCTGGTACAGTTTGGTAAATATTGGATGAAAAATGAAGGCCCTATCATCTTAACGAGGCAAAATATAGCACTTTTAACTAAATCAAGGGCCATAACTCTGCTGTTACTGGTCCGATCTAGCCGGTTTTCGAACTTGTCGTTAATATGGTAAAGTTTGGGAAAGATAATGTACTGGTCACAAATGGTTTATTGGGTGGGCCTCATAATCTGAAGAAAAAATGAATATCACACTTTGCTCATGAAATTGTATGGCTAACAGTGATTTACAGTTACCTATATACATTCTCTCCCCCCCCCCCCCACCCCTCCCACACAACCCACCCCCCTACCCCCACCCCACCCCCAAATACAATAGGCTCGAAATATGTCCTTCCTAATATTTCCCATCGCTACTCGGTCATTGAAAAAGCATAGGAATATTGTTTATTTACTGACTGCATGCTCCATGACCGATCAACTCAGGTATATAAATTGAGGCCCGATTTTAGTTTTTCCTTTGTGTTACATTGCTATATTAGATATTGTCTTGTGTAAGAAAAGCTAAACACAAATTTGTAATTCAGAAAAGCATATTCAAAATTTAGCCAGGTTAAATACAAAACTTGTCTGATATTTCTTTTTACCAAAGTTTTTATCATTCCTTTGCCAATATCATGTTGTCATTTGTTTTTCAATAGGTCGAATAATTAAGGGACTGTCGCTTGATAAAGAGGACCGGGTGTAAAGTAAAATTTTCAAAGTGTCCAGTTTCTTTTGCAACTGAGTATAGTATTACATACGTATGGATATTTCAACAGCTGTCATTTGAATAAAACGTGTCTAATTGTGTATGTTCACAAGTTTCTAACTTTACTGACGACGAGATATATATATAACTTACATATTTTGTGAATCAAAATGCTATAGATAAAATATAAACTGCTTTAACCAGCGAGGCAAACCCCAAAACGGAGCTTCGAATTAAGAGTTACCAACTCATAATTCATTTTACGCATATTCAATCACGTTTATTTTAAGAACCCATGAATACACCTATACTTAGTTATAATCGGCACATATACATTATTAATATGACCTGAACTCTGGATAGATTTTTATAAACGGTTTTGTAGTGTAATTTTGCCGTTATTTGGCGGGTTATTAGCTTTAATTAATGGATAGAGTATGGTCTCATCGAGTTGGTTGATTTAAACATCGAACTGGGCGTATCCTTTGGCCAGTAGAGCTAATGAATTGACATATTCTGATAAATCTGTGATTACAATAATATATTTTGCTGAAACCTAATATGTACATGGGTTAAGTTGATTATTTATTGTGTATATGGTGGTCATTTTGAAAAATGACGGCCATTTTGGAAAATCTAACGTGGGTCCATTATCAGAATATTTTAGTAAGGTATTGTCTAGCCATGTGCCAAGTTTGGTGCTTTTGTGTGAGGTCCAGTATTAAGAGCAGTGAGACCACAAGCGGAAGGTCGTATATTCAAACCACATAGGATGCTGGTCTCTGCATATCATGTTTCATTAGTTCATTGCTCATCTTTCATCCCCATTCGGTACAAATGCACCTTCTCGACCCTTTAGTTTGCTCCTGAAGTACTAGTAGTTATCACCTCGCTGCTGTCTTGTGAAGATGTTAGGCTGACGTTCATTGAACGAAGGAACGCTGTAGACAGAAATTCGTTGGTTCTTCGTCTGGTGCATTTGACTTATGCAGTGGCCAATAGCCTAGTAGTGGCATAGTAGCTTGATTGGAGTACCATGAAGTAATATTATAGTAGCTTGATTGGAGTACCATGAAGTAATATTGCTGCTTCACAATAATAGAAAATAATAGATGACAGACATATCAGCAATGTCCCAGAAGCAGTCCCCTCTAAAAGAAAAAAAGAGAAACGTCCTGCGAACTACGGATGAACAGCGAGAGTCGTCTTAGAAACATAATATACAGCGATGTTTCAACAGATAGTATGCCACCACAGATAGTCATCCAGTAAGAGGGACAGAAGAGCTGGCTGAATACAGACTGTGCCGGGAAGCGAAAGAAAGAAGCAGAAAAAAGGACGGAGAAGGTGGAGTTCGGGTATTATGCGCGTGGAATGCCTATTTCCATATAAGTTCACGATATATGTGGCGACCTTGACCTTTGACTAACTGACCCAAAAAGCAATAGGGTTCCTAGGGAAACTATGAAGTTTCATGAGTGTAGGTTTTAATGTTTTGATTTACCGTGCTGAATTAATATTTCCATATAAGGTCACTTGACCTTTGACCCCAAACACAGTAGGGTTCTGCTATGAACCTATGACATTTTATGAGTGGAAGTGTTATGGTTTTGAAGTTTGTGTGCGGAATGCATATTTCCATATAAAGTCACTGTGACCTTGACCTTTGACCTACTGGCCCAAAAAACAATTGGGTTTCTCCTCTCGCCTAGGGCAATGCACCTATGACGTTTCATGAGCGGTAAAATCTTATTTTCACTGAAACTGGGGGATAATCACATAATGTTCCCTCCAGGGCTTCCATAATAACAACACAGTATTCCAGCCTAGAAATAAGAGATTCGGGCTATTCATTAGCCTTCGCCAGTTGCCATAGGCTAAACAAACTTTGAAATAGCTAAACGCTTGTCAATTGTTCATTTTGGCCCACACAAATAAACATTTAGCATTGGCGAAGTGGCGAAAATAACTTTTTCGTGTGCAACCATTTTTGTATTAAAGTTTTTGAATGGTTACCTAATGAATCATAAGAAATGCTATAATTTCAATACTGTAAAATGTTAGAACTGCTATAAAATGTATACCACCGCTAGCCAATCTAGGCTGTGTTACATGTTTGCGCTTCGATAGCACCTAGTTTTACCAACAACAAAAAATAAAACAAAAAACACATAAAAAAAAAAAAAACATAAAAAATAATAATAATAAAAAAAAATAATAATAAAAAACAACAAAAAACAACAAAAAAAACAACAGATAAACAAATTTGCTCAATAAAAAGTCGTATGGCTAAAGAAAATATAGGTGGTTTAGCCAATGTGGCTAAACAATTGTTAGTCGAATGAATAGTCAATAATATGCGTGGTTAACTTTGCTAAAATATTTTCTTCTGGCAATGTGGCACTGGCATTTTCAGGACAATGTTCAGCTTCTGTTTCTAGGTTTTCAGGTCATATGATAATATATATCTGCCGATTAAAAGTATAGGTTTGTTCACGGGTAATTAAATAAACCGTGATTGAATATGTATAAAATGAATTATGAGTTGGTATCACTTAATTCGACGCTGCACATTTAGATTTTGGCCTGGCTGGTTAAAGCCGTGTATACTGGATCTGGGACGAATATAGAGCCATGACTGGATTTAGAGAGTTTGGATTCTCAAAATATGTCGTCAGTAGGTTTAGAAACGGTGCACATATGTTGTAATGTTTGCGGGATAACTACTTTGAAGTTCCCGTTAGTGTCATTTATCCGAAGTGTCATCAACCATCTGCAATATTTTCATCTTCAATTTTCAACATTAATTTAATCGGTCATAATGTATGTATTCTCTCTGATCTTTATCACTGAGATGCGCACTTCATGAACCGAAATACTTGTATTAAAGGGACACACGGCAATCTTGATTTTTTTTTAAAAAACTCAAATCGTCCCGTTAGTTTTCTACATAATTTGCATATTTGCCATCACTAATATTAATTATTCGAATAGTTCAAACTAAACTGTGTTTACATATTACTAACTTTCGATAATATTGCACCAATAATATATTTAAACATTTGGTAGTACATTGAAGAAAACTTAAATCTCAAATTTTTATTTAACTATTTATAAGCAAGCATTTTAAAGTCAAAATGAGGCAGAATTAATAAACTGAGGTGCTAATTTTAATAATACTGAAGATTGCCGTGTGTCCCCCTTTAAGAGACGTTACAGTACATGTAATCTAGTAGTCCAAAGTACATGCTAGTATACTATCACTAATAAATACTGATAAAGGTGATCCTTTGAGAGCAACAAACACAATTCAGAGAATAAAGCAGCAGACTCGGTTTTATTGAGTCTGTTTAAGTCTAACACGGTATGTAAATGTCTTGATCATCTTCGACGCTTGATTGTAAATACAAACGTCTTGACAAGAAGTTGTGCAGAAACAAATTTGAAACTGGAACCAACTGGAACCACGTGACCGTAATTATTATTTTTTATTAAAGTGTACCAGTGTAACCACTACAAATTTGGTTAAAGGTCACTTCAAATTCATGTTTTTTCCCCATGAATGAATATTTTTAAAGATTTGGTTCACAGCAAGAACTGTCTATCCTAAGAATATTTCAGCTTTAAAGAGAATAGGTCACCAACTTGGTTTCTAAGGTATATTCAGACATATATGACCCATATTAATTTTTTGGCAAAATTCCTATAACTTTAGTACAGAATAAATTACAAGAAATGTATTAACACAAATAGAATCACATTAATTTCTTTTTAATCTCCATATATATTATCGTGTTTTTATATATATGAAGAAGAATGTATGATAAATACGGAAACAAAGGGGAATATTACCTTTATTGCCTTGAAGATCCTCGGAAAATATGACAGATTTTGAGAGAAAGAAGGGACGTTTTCAGGAGGAAATAAGTATTTCCTATGAACAGATTTTTTTTCCTTCAGAACTTCTGTACAAATATCGTGTACTTCAAGAAAACGAAATAAAAAACACATGTCATCATATTTGTTTTTTGTCAAGAACTTGGTTGAACCTACTGTCTGGCGACTGTTGTACCCTATTGCTTTTGAACTGTTTATACGGGTCGACAGTAAGGTGACAATGTCTTTTAGCTGGAGTTTTGAAGAAGATGTCTCGTGCTAGATGCTGCAGCCTGCGCTAGTTTTAATATTTCTTCTCTCGTACTGGCTTTCGTCTGATCGCTTCTACACACCAATGTCCCAACTGCTTTCCCCTTGTCTGGGAATTTCAATGTTTCGGAGGCCACATGGGATGGAACCTCAATAATATGTAGGCCTTCTGACTTCTACACTGATCTCTTCAGTTCATGTATACCATTGTCCCAGAAAACTCACTTCAATGCTTCAAAAGCCAAACGCGACTGATAAGCCACTGAGACCTGCCAGTGAAACGCAATGCTTCGAAAGGCTGTAGGTATCTAGAACAACAGAGATCCTCTGTATAGAAGCAGAGTTGTTCTCCAGTAGTTGAAGATAAACAGTTTCTGTATCGGAGTTATTATCGATCGATTTATGTCACAATCCCGCTATAAAAAGCACCAATTTTTGCTTTGCAGCTTGGTTAATTCGCCTCCAATCGACAAAATATTTTCTTGCAACTGAATGCAATTAACGGCAGAGTATCTTTATATAAAAACGTAAAATGAAACAGTTGACAAAATATTCAGAAGAATTTCAGCTGATGAATTAAACAATCCATTCAACAGAAGAATTGAGTTAAACTTCGCAAACAATGACAAATGAATAGCTTCAGTACCTCTTGTGTGATATACACTGAACAAAATTTCTAAGTATCAACTAATTTTCTTATTTTAAATATATTTTAGAATAGATATATGATAAGTATTTTGTTTTGACCCATAGTTTGTAAAACATTTATTTTTTGTTTAAATTGTTACATCTTTTGAGAGTTACCCTCCCTTTATATGAAAACATGAAATGTACTGATAAAACACATAACATGAGTCAAAGATCGCTTAAAGATATAAAATTCTTAAAATTGGTATGAAATAATAGAAAGAAACAAAAATTACCCATTTATCGCAGATTTTCCGTCTATAAGAAAATGAAATATGGATAATCTTAAATTACCTCCCTTTAAATTGAATATTGTTTGAAATTCAAGTAACTTTAATTCAGCGTTAACATTAAATGTTTCGAAAATTTCTTTGGCAAACGCATTTGTAGTGGTAATGCTAGTAAAACATGATGTCAAAATAATGTTAACTGGCATATTTTAGAATTAGGAACATCGAAAGCTTCACTAAATAAAATCCTAAATACCCAGTCAGGCCTGCCAAATCTCCGGATTAAATCCTTATTCTCCGGATTTTTCAGTCACTCTCGTATTCAATTTATTTTATTCCAAGATTTTACATGTGTAAAACAGCAATGGGTATACTATATAATGCAAGTTCAACTGTAAATGGTAATCGTTATGACAAATAAAGGTGGTAGTACAGCGAGAGAAAATGATGATAGTGCAGAGCAGAACTGATAGATTTCACAAAATAATCTACAGTCAAATAAGAAAGTATGATGTAAGTTAAGAGAGATAGGATAAGTATTGTTCATTGGTGTCAGAGGGGAGACAACTGAGCATGCATAGACACGTGTGTATTTTATTTATATATGATGCTGGTCTCCCTTCCTTTAACCATATAAACTATAATACAAATAATAGTAACATATTAAATATTGAATTATGGTTAATATTAAGTATTGCATTTAGGTCTATAGATGCATGCAAATCAAAATATAACAATATACAACGTTGGTTCATTTCTTTACGGCATATATAATACATACATTTAACTAAGTTGGGATAAACAATATGAATGATCTTTTCGTCTAGTAGCTACATGAAAATCAGAATTTGCACGGGACTTCGACGTACTGTCTAAAGATATTTCTTCGAACAGTGTGTAAACAGTTCAACAGTGATTCAGTGATACTGGAGTTACTATTTACAGGTAGGAAATTAAGACTCTTACTTCAATGTTTATGTGTTTAACAATAAGTTATTATATAATTAGTATCACACGGAAAGGTAGCATAATTCAACATGTGCGTTATTATATCGCACAACATGTACACAGGTGGAGAGATACCCCAGTTTTTATACCTTGACACATAATACGAAAACGAAACCTGTGAAAAGGTATTGTCGGGGTTCTTATGTATTGTGTATAACAATATAATATTACAAAACACACACAATAAAGTTAAATATTCATAATGGAATGAAAGTCACTGTCTATTTAGTTTATGTACTATTGACAGTTCTAGAACTTCGTAGTTTTACAAAATACACATGATTAAAATATACATGTAATATAAACAAAAATAGGCTAAAACAGCTTTTGTGTATTATAAATCGATACAAATTATACATTTTTCAGAAAAACGTCAATGAAATTGGATAATTTTATTAAAGCTATCTTGTTATTTGTGCTCATAAGTTGTTGACATTTTAATATATTTGGACGTGTATAGTAATACGGTTTTATGTACTTTTTCCTTTGTTCTATAAAATTATTACAGGTCAGAATGTAGTGAAATTCATCCCCTATATCTTGAGTGTTACATACTATGCAAACTCTTTCGTTAATTGGTTTGCTATTCCATCTACCTGTTTCGACAGGAAGTCTATGCTTTCTTGTATGGAATTTTATAAATTGCCTGCATTGATAAGTTGGTAAAATGGATATATATTTACATTTTCCAAAGTTTGATTTAAAAGATCTGTAAATGTTACTTGAGGATGATATATCAACTGTTTATATCCATTTTTGTGTATAAAGGTCTTTAAGTTTTTGGTTTGCTAATTTAACCAGCCAGTTTCCGTTTGTGAAACTTTGCGAGTACCATATTCCCGAAAAACCTAATGTACAAAGTAAGTTTTTTATGTTATTTATCCATGTTGATTTTATCTGTTTTGCGTCTGTTAATGCTAGGACGACAGAATATGTTAAAGAAGATAACTTATGGTCGTCACAATCTCGAATAAGTTTTGACCAAAATGATATAATTCGTGTTTGTATATCGACATGTAGTCGATATTTCCAAATCCCCAAAGTTCAGAACCATAAAGTAAGACTGGTTTAACCGTTTTTTCGAATAGATCAATCTGCATATCAAATGGTAAATTTAAAACACGTATTTTCTTTAAAAGAGCGAAAAGAGCTTTATTCCCCTGTTCCGCTATATATTTTTTAGCTGCAATATATGAGCCACTACGAGATAAAAACAGCCCTAAATTCTTATATTCATTTACAATTTCTATAAATTTTTTATTTAGTATAAATTTCAAATTTGTTTTGCATCTTCCATGACTAAAAACAATGATTTTTGTTTTATCGACATTTACTGTTAGTTTCCATTTATTACAGTATAGTTCAAATGCGTTCAATGCATTTTGTAAATCTATCTCATCATTACTAAATAATACCGTATCATTGGCGAAAAGTAAAACAAACAGCTTTAAATAAATAGTAAAGTCTTCATTTGAAGCCTCTCCGGATCTCCAGATTTAAGTGTACAATCTCCGTATTTTCCATCAAAACAAATGTTCAAGATTTAACAGCTATACTTTCACAGTTTATCAGCTATTTCCCGAATTGGTCGTGTTACGCTCCCTAGTCAGAGGAGTATGTATATACAAGTGTCGAATCAGTGGAGGTCATCCGTGTAATGCACTGACTGAATATACAATTAACACCTAAAGTTATACTTAGTTCCTTCAGTAGCATAACGACATGCGTAATGCAGCAATATCTGTGATTTCTTTAATTGGTCAACCTAACTGAAATAGCAAGTGTGAGGAACTAGCAACACCTTGTGTGGGTACCACTATACTAGCCTGCCGCTGCATACGATGATTATAATTTGTATAAGAGTTGACTTTGTATTTGCATTTAGCACGCGTCTTTGTAGAAAAGTAAGTGCACTTTCATAAAAAAAAACAGTGGTGGTAGAAACTAAACCAAGTCTTTCTAATCGAATTACTGTGCTAATTTATAATTTTCTTATGACTATCAAACAATGCATCAACTTGTATTAATTGCATAAATAATTTAAATTTGCACTTTAAACAAATACTGCAACAATCAAGTCGCGCGATCCAAATTTCCATTTAAAATGTTCTTCGCGCGTTTTAAATCTTTACATTTTAAAAGTTAAAAAGTTTTGGCAGGCCTGCATGTATGTATAAGTGTTATAACTTATTTCTAAGAAAACACATTAAAGGGAATGTAGCGACACAGCCAAACCATCTTTATTATTGTGTGTTCTGAAAAACTTGGAAAAAGGTGAAAGAATTATCAAAATCGGATGATAAACAAAAAAGATATGACCATTTAAAGGTTGTTCTAAAACGAATATGGGAGCCGCCATTTTTAGAACTATGACGTCATAGGTTCATATTACCAATGAATGGGGGGGGGGGGGGGGGGGGGGGTTTTACTGGTCATATAAAGCATTATTGCCATTAAGTATTACATATTTTTCATACAGTTGCTGTCATTTTTCCATATAAATCAGTAAATTTTCATATTTATAAATATTCCATATATGGTCATTTAGAACCGTGATGTCATAGCTCTCAAAATGGCCGCTTCCATATCCGTTTCAACAGAAACTTCAAATTATCATATCTTCTTTGTTTATCATCCGATTTTGATAATTCTTTCACCCTTATTCAAGTATTTCAGAACTCTCAATAATAAAGATGTTTGGCTGTGTCGCTACATTCCCTTTGACTTAATTTTTTTAAAATATGTTCATGCAATCAGAGCAGACGTTTTACACTCGTTATTTTGCAGTTTAACCGTATCTCTAATCAAGCTCAAAATACACAAAACAATGAGAATATTATTGACATATTCTTTGGTTGGTACTTACCAGTTTGGTTTAGTGTATAATGTACTTTCTTACGCACTTGACAAAAATCTTGCAATCGGATTGGCTGGCGTTAAAAAATGTGCGACTATTAAACAGTGCATCTTGTCATCTTGTTTTAGTAGTATAGTAAGTACCCCCCCCCCCCCACCCCCCCCCCCCCCCCCACACACACACACCCCACTCCAAACACACCACCACCACCACCAAATGACGCGATAGCAAATTTAAAATCAACCAGGAAAAACTGATCGAAAAACTGATCGAAACAACTTCCAATCAAGCTGGGGAATAGGGATAACGCTGTGCTGTCAAGCCCACCAACAAATTTAACTCGTTTGACATACCCCTTCGGGGAAAACTTTGCCTATACCGCTACTTCCTATACTATTTATAAAATGATTTGATATCTTATTTCAATCACTTTCAAATCCAAGTCCGTGGACGCATCCAGACCGATGGCTAATCACTTTCAGATCCATGTCCGTGAACGCTTCCGGCCAAATGACCTACCAGATTTCAAAAATAAGCGCCGAGGTAATTATCATCCCCTTCAAAATAGTTTTAATGTGATAAAAAAAAGTCGGAAGGAAGAGGGCAATCATCCTCATCCTCGCTGCACATATCATATTCCATCATGGAATATTTCATTTTTCTGCATTTCGATATCTTATATTTTAGTTCCCTGTTTCTATCCATCTCACGTTCATAATTATACATTTCAACCAGCAATCGTTTTCGTTTATTGACTTTGCTTTTTTTTTGTGTGTCCATAAAATCATCACGAACGACCTCATATTCTACTTGGAGTTGCATGTTTACCATTAATTTTTTCCTATATTTATCTTTTAAATTGTTAAGTTTACTACAAACCTTTTCTAATTCGTAAAAACTCGTTGTTTTGGTTGTTCAAATCTTTTATTTTGTATGTCACATGATCTGTGTTTTGAATTTCATCAATAATAAATATTTCTTCAGTCCAATTTGGAGAATAACCTTTTCAAACGTTCTTTTATATTTGTTAATTCTTGTCTCCTATTTTGAACTTTGGTAAAGACTTATTAATTTTCATATTTCCATACTAGTTGAAATAATCGTTTTTCGTTTATTTTTCTCATCACTTGCTTCAGTCGGTGTCATTTTAATACTCCGGTGTTTTGTATTATTGTACTTATCGGCCATCGCCGTTAGCACGTCTAAATATGTATTTATATTGTTTGCTGTAAAATATTTCCACATCCTCTCCTTTAATGTTCTATTTACTACAGCCTTTCCAAATTTAAACGTGTGGTATATTTTAATATTATTATCATCAAGAAATTGCTTAAACGTCTTGTTATAAAAGTCCACACCTTGATCAACCCATAGTAATTTACACTGTCTTCCAGCATTCATGACCTTTTTGAAGCTTTAGTAATTTCTAAACCAGTTTTATTTGGGAGCCGGCATAACCCAAGCACATTTACTAAATACATCAATAACAGTAAGCAAGTATTTAACACCTTTATTTTATATTTTGAAAACAATTGCATATCATCTGAATCAGCCAACCATATTTTAACAATTACATTAACAATCACACGACGTTGCGTGAACTTTTTTGTTTTTGATGCACCAAGACCAAGTTTATATTTAGTACTAATAACCGGCTTAACAATCAAGTTTTTAGCAATTTTTTGTCCAAGTGATTTACACTTACTAGTTTTTAAACGGCTAGCATGTTCTTATCACACATCGATTTATTACTAGGGTTTTCGTCATACCAATAATCATGCTTTTTGCAAATAGCATCTAATTCATTCGCTTGTTCTCCACTGTCAAGCGGATTACCTGGACCGCAATATTATAACCAGGAAGTGTTAATCCCTTTTTAGCAACAAAGGGAGTAAAGCTTTGTGTAATATCAATGCTTCCACCTTGTGTACTTTTAGAACATTGCGTTTTAGTAATCCCAAAAGAAGCGCATGTTGCTTTTAACATTGTTCTACCATTTTTTGCTAGAATATACTGAGGATTGACATTTCCGTAATTCATATTTTCTTTAACACAAGTAACTCATATATAACATATGGATTAGACTAAACTTTGTTTTCCAAAATATGATTTTATGAGTGTTTTCGTTTCTATGGGTTTGAAAGGTTTTAGTATTTTAGAATATCGTACGCACTTATTTCCTTTCTTGCAACTTTTTAATGAAGAACAAGCAAAAATACCCACATAGGACGCTTGTTTTATCTTGATACTGAATTGTGTTGTATTTTATAATAGGTATGTAAGTAAAACACTTCTTTGTGAAAGCCAAACGGATCACAAATAATACTCGTTACAGTAACAAGTCCAGCGTGTACCAGGTCCAGTATAATCCATCAAGATTAATAATACCACATTCTTGTTTAGTTAGTTGTATCGGTAATTTGTTCTTGCAATACTATCCTCTGAAATTCTGTATACCCAACTGCCTTGGCCCACTTTATTATATCTAAGTTAGAGCCTCGTTTTTGGTTATTTTTATTTTTTTTATAATGGGATACTTCTATATGGTCTAATTGCGAGTCTACTTGCAAACCATTTCCATGGTCAACTCTCAGACCTTTGCCTACTCGTAATCCTTTTCCTCTTCTATCTACCTGTAAACGTTTTCCCGTCAAGCCACTAATAAGAGATCTAATTAAAGGAATTCCGGGAAATGCAGGCAGTCAAAGAAATCCCCAGTCTTGTTGTTGGTTAGTTTAGTAGGGCAGCAACCTTTTGACTTGTTAATCTTTTTTCTTTGGACGGTGTTAGCACACTTGATTCAAGTAGTGCTTGTTTGTTATCTCTAGGTATAGTTACCATTCCATTTCCGAATAGTTTACCGATTCCAGTACTTGCCAAGCCACTAAATGCTCCTGTTGCTAGTGGATCCAAAAAATTAGGAGCAAATTTAGCAACTGTCGGTAATATTGTTTTCTTTTTGTTTTCTTCTTAATTTTCGATTCAGGGGTTCCACTACTCCGGCCGATTAAAGGCTCTGGGTATTGTTTAACCACTTATAGGATATCTTGTCTGCTTTTTAATTTAGTCTTTTGACTGTTACTTGTGATATGCATGCTTCATAACCGCTGCTCCCAACTAAATTCCATTATGTTTATTTCGCTCTTCGGGGCATTTAATTTTATTAGATACTGGGACCATATGCCGTACGACATGGGGAAGAAAGATATTCCA
Source organism: Cyrtodaria siliqua (assembly GCA_037043455.1). Taxonomy (NCBI): domain Eukaryota; kingdom Metazoa; phylum Mollusca; class Bivalvia; order Adapedonta; family Hiatellidae; genus Cyrtodaria; species Cyrtodaria siliqua. Next base: position 96,595 of record JAWPHD010005772.1, on the reverse strand, counting down.
TGTCCACCGCCATATGCATGCCATCTTCGGGATGGTTACAATTTTGTACTATTGATTTTATTAATATTGAGTTTTGCTCAACCCGGGGCTAGAGGGCGTGGGCGGTAGCTAGCATAGTTCACTACCGCTCATGAACAGTCTCAATCAAACCGAGACTGCAGTATTTCATATGTGTCGTTTTCGGCAGTTTCCAAAGGTCCATTATCATACTCTTTTTAGTTAACAAACAGCTAATGCTCCCAAAAAGCCTCCCTATTTAGACTGAGTTCTCATTTGCGATCTTGATATATTCATGTTTAAGCCATGTCCTTTGGAGTTAGCTTTAATAATATAGCTGTCAACAACAAAGGCAAATTCCCGGTTAGTTGATTATTTTCTAGCCTGAGCGTTAATTCACTTTTGTTTTCATATGCATATACTTTTGCTAAACTTCTCTTTTGCCCTTCTATTAAATCTAATGAATAATTTTGGTAAGTCATATATATTATAATTTAGATTAAACTACAGCCGGCTGGGGGTTAAGCTTTAGCTTTGACTACAACTAATTCATTTCCAACAGTATCAATAAAACATCTTATTCATAGAGAACCAAAGTATAAGCTTTATATCTAGCAGTAGTAAGGGTATTTACTTTATATCTTAAATTTAGTTGTTTTGGATCAATACTAATTTCATTTCCCTTGTAACTTAAATCGAAATATATAATTCCAAAATAATTTTAAAATTAACTGATTTAGTAAAGTGTGTTTTTATCATTTTGCTTGTGAGAATAATTAAAAACATCTCTGAATATTTGTATTCTATTATCATAACTGTATTCAGTTTCTGGATAATATACGCCGTTTCCAACTTCCAATCTAGCTGATTGTAGATAGCAATTGGCATCAGCTAGCGTCATTCAATTTAAAAGTATCTAAAAGATGAGGATTTTGCGTTTGAGAAGAACTCTTGTCTGATCTTTGCAGATAAACAAAAACGTGTTTGGGATTTTTAACACCGGCCGTTATTCTAAATACGGATTCAGGTAGTTGAGAACTTCCGCTTTCTTGTATCATTTTACGAAGGTAAGTCCATCTTGTTGATTTCATATGGTTTGTCATTACATAACTTATGTCATTACATAGCCCGACATAGGTGTTTTTGAAGTAGAATACCGCTTAAGTCGGTGTTAGGGGGCGTGAGAGGTGTTGCTTCTTAAATTACTTCTCATGAACAGACTCAATTAAACCGAGTCTGCTGCTTTATTCTCTTAATCACCAGCCGCTTTGAAAATTAGCACATCATCAGCCGTCAGTTGCAAATTAATTTGAATTTGACTAGGTGGAATCATGTTTGTTTCTAAACCTTCAAAGAAGGAATATTGTTTAGTGGAATTATGGAGTCAACTATTTTAGTAGTTATGATTAAAGCATGACGAGCTGCAAATCCTAAATTATAATTAGATTTTTGTTTTTAACATTTTATTCAAATATAAAGTATCAAGTGTATATGTATACATATACTCGGTAAAAATGTTTTGGACCAGGGTATATAAAGTCATATAAAAATAAACTAGTGGATAGAATTTAAATATCTTTTTTTAGTAACCAAGGTCTACCCTACCCGGTTAATTTGGTACCAGAAACATTAAATACCAAACAAGATTTGATTTTAAAAAAATATCGCGAACACACAAAGGGTCTGTAAAAAATGTTGCAAAGTCCATTAAAAGTAACAGTTACGGACACATTCGAGTAACCAGTAAAAAGATTATTATTTTTTCACAAACTTTCATTGTAAACGATAATTATTGTTGATTGTTAATCTATTGTGATTTATCAACTGAGATAATAAGGTTTATGGTCGAATGTCATGGTTCAGAGATCATTGTACGGGTTCGAACAGTGCCATGGTCCAAAACATTTTTTACAGAGTATATGTTTTTCAAATATTACATTCAAGTCCCTAAGAAAAACAAGCCTGCTAAATTAAAAAGCCACACAAATATACCAGAAATATTTTGAGACAAAACATGTGTATAAATATATCATCATTTGATGTTTTTTACTATTTAATTGACAGTTAACTTTCAAAAATATCTTTAACTATGTTCCATCTTAATTTAATTATGTTTGCTTTTGCTGCGGGGTGCATATATGTTGAAAACAATTCGATAATCATATATCTTTTATCTTGTTCTAAAAAGACAGAAAAATATGGACACACTTTTTCAATTTACATGAGTATATGTACTTTTTATAGATAAGTACAAGTGTGTATATAATGTTGTCAATATTTGTTATACAGTGTGTCAATAGCATGATGTTTTCTGATTTTATGTCTAATGAAATATTACAACATTAAACAGTTGTATAATAATATTTCTTGAGAACATACATTCAAAAAACAAGTGTAAAATGGTTTCTTTTGAATTGTTACAAAAAGTACATTTTGCATTTATATAATTTTGAATTAGTGAAAAGGGTTCCATGCGAGATCTTGAATTGTAAGATTAAAGATAGGTAACGTCTATAACATTAAAAGGTTGCTTGTAAAACAGTCCAGTCTTCCGCATTTACGACTTTGTCTAACTCCGTTTGCCACTTGTGTTGAGCAGCATATGTTGACTCCACAGCACATTTTAGAAATTCAGGATACAAATATTGGTTCACCTTTTTTGCTTTAAATAGCTTTACAATATTTCTGTTATTGTGGTGGTCTATCTTATGTTGATTTTTAATTAAAACTTTCCATTCAACAGCAATGGCTAATACTAGTCCGGTATATCTCATGAAAGGTATCTCTACTTCGTATTTTTCCACAACATTTTCAAAGGATAAAAATGAGCCGTTATCATCTATACTGAAAGGAAAAAGAAACGCAGGGTGCGTATTTCCGCTATATATTGCATATACTGCACACTTAATTCCAGATATATTCCAAGGAAATCCCAAGATGTTTTGTAAAAAAAAAGTGCAGTTAGTTAGAGAAAGGACACAACTGTGATGTTGTAGACGTTTTAATCACAGTACGCGTTGTAACAAGAAATTCATAAATGTTGAAGTTCCTCTTTGAAAAATTGAGCCAGTTCAGTACTGTATTTAATGTTAAGTGATTGCAACATTTAAAGCCTAAGTTTGCTCACCTGCTTGAGCCAAATGCGCATTCTGAAGATAACGAAACTTTAAAGGGGTAACCATTGGTGTGTTCAGTGCTGTTTAAACCTTCTTTCTAAAAGGACAGGCCTAATGTCGCCCTATACCATTCGATTAGCAGTAGCATATTAAACATACAATATACAGCGGAAATATGCACCCTGCGTTTCTTTTTCCTTTCAGTATACACTGAACAAAAAAATAAACTTCCGCAGATTTGAATAGGGTTGACCAATCTAGATACTATTTTATTATTTTATACTTATCACTCAATCATTCTGATCAATATTAATAATCATCAAAAACCAGAGTTAGTGTGTTGCTGCTAAAACATGTATTATTCAAATTGCGAAATCACTATATTTGTATTATAAAGGGAGGTAATCTGAAAATATTCATTCTTGAAAGCTGTATGGCGCAAAAGTGAGTCAACAGGTCAGCTTACTTTTTCCGTCTTTTCGGTGCTGGGGTTATCTTCTGTTTATTCCAATAGAACAAAACTGTGTTAAATAAAAGTTTATACCACAAGACCCGGAAATGCTGTTTAAACCAAAACAAGGGGAATAACTGTGCGTACAAGTTTGATTCAAGGAAAATTGTTTTCATGTCAGTGCTGGCCTTTTAACAAAGGTATTAACATATAAGACCAAACAAAATATATTTCATTGTGTCTAAATGTATGGGTAAAGTTGCGGAAGTTTCTTTTTTTGTTGAGTATAGTAGTCTGAGATATAGGGTCCTATAGAAACCACAGCGTCCGAACACAATGGCATCGTAGGTCCGCACTGTACTGCAAACAAGGACTTGATAATACAATGAAAGAGACACAAAACAACAGAAAGGGTGGTGAAGACATGGTTACCGACTTGGAACGGTCAGTAGGCAATAAGGCCTACTGGTTAGCTTGCATCGATTTTATATGCGCACAATCCTCGCTATTTTCCTGTCTTCAGCGCCCAAATAGACAAGACAGTGTAAACAAAACTACATCCCATCAAAAGGAATTCTCAACAATAAACACATCCAGAGAAACTAACTAAAGAAACACATACAAAATAATAAACATATCATGATGTATCCAGAATTGTACTGAACAACCATAGTAGTTGCAGCTAAAGAGAAAAACAATCTAGGATACGACCAGAAAACCCGAGGGACGAAAGGTCATGCACCCACCTCCCTTATTGGGGTTTCAGTTGGTGCAATCATAGAGTCCCAAGAGGTGGTCCAGTCATCGCAAAAGTGAAAAGTGAAGTGAAATTACTGACTGTAGAGGGGTCAATCACTACTCTGTAAAACCAAAGGGTTATATCCTTTTCTGACAAACTTCCTGATTAAATTTGTAAAGCGGTCAGGAAACCCACCAGACCTCTTTAACTTTCGAAGTTTATAGACCACATCTCCATAAAATGGGGGTTGTGATATGCCTAGTCGCAGAAGTGTTTTAAGGTTGGTGTTGTACTTTTTGCAGCAGGCCCTCGTTGCGGCGGTAGAATTTAGAGAAAGATCTACGTAGTTTGTGATAACGAAAACCATGCTGAAGAAGTTTACTTGTAATAACTTGATTTCGATCATTGAAGTCTATAACATCATTACACGCTCTAGCAAATCGAATGAGCTGGGAGATGAGGTAGCGCGAGGTACATCTCCAGCCAGGTGTGGATAGTTAACGATGTTAAAATTGAAATCATCTCTCTTATCATAGATTTTAGTATGAATACAATCATTTGAAATCGAGAGAAGATCGAGAAATGCTGCTACTGTATCCGAACTGCTGGCTTTATTCAACGTGAGCACTGGTGGATAAATGTTAGTAACCATATGAGCAAAGAACGGATTATCAATACTGAGTATGTCTATAGAAGCATTAGGTGACTGTATATAGAAGCATTAGGTGACTGTAAAGTCAACCTTTGGTAATAGAACTAGTCTGTCAATTCCAGCATACTATTGCTATTAAGAGAATTATTGTGAATCCTCTGGTAAGTGATCTGTGATACTGTAATTATTTTAATGTATTTCATATATTCTTGTACTGACTGTATATTTCCTATGGTACAGGCTCTCTTGTATGTATTAAGAGAACTCGGAAATAAATAATAAAGAACACTATTGTTTGTTTAATATGAACCCTGTACGACAATATGTATAGGCTATACTGTATATAATGAATGAGATTCAGAGCTAGCTGGAGTCCTGCATATATTTATATATACATTGCATATGTATTCAGTTTTTATATAAGAACAATGTTTGTTTTAATACCTCATGTTATGATTGTATGACATTCATTGATCCAGTTTTTCCTTAGTTGACTGTCTTCCTTGAATGCTACTTTCCCTGTCCGATCTTTTTATATTTCTTTTATCATGACCATTTTATACACAGGCATCTACCAGAGTAACTTTCTATATTTTGCTGATAATAATAGACATGTGCAACTAACTACGGTAACGATTACGGTAAGGATTACGATAAGGAATACGGACTAAAACAGAGGGGTTTTCTCAACAAGCAATACGCCTTGAATGCTCGACCAAGCGTTTGCGCATCACTATATATAGGCCAATGAAATTTATTATTAACACTGCATGAACTTGTAGGGAAAAGTGGGTGGTCTGCCACGTCTACAAAAAATTTACCGTCATATAAAGCCTAAAATGTGCTGAAAATAACGTACACCACAATTCAACCAAACAGCAATCATTATTTTAGAATTTATTAAACTAGTTGGCATACGTGATATATGAGATGGTTTGCAGAGCAATATATCATTTTTACAAACGACCAGTCATTCGTCATGCTTCCTTTTCTAGGCCTCACCTAATAAAGTTGATATTCGCTTCATACCATCTTTGCAAACTGGTTTAATTAACTTAATATTTTTCACATTTTCTTGATACTTTCCTTTGAAATAATATAGCGCCTAATCTCGAATATACTTCATTTTTCAAGTAGGTGGGACTATTTACGCTCAGCTGCGCCCGCATAGAAAGTGATTATTCCGCTGAACGAACTGTATGCAGCATTGCGCTTGCATCCGGTGTGTCTTAACAGAAAATGGATATTCCGCTGCATGAAAAGACATTGACAGTAGTGATTTCTCTTTTTCTCTTTTTCTTTTTGTTATCTTTAGAATTGTTGCTGATACTATAATAGCGACGGGAAAATAATGTAAATACAACAATTAATTCGCCTTTTCCCTCGCTGTTTATTCGGTTTTGTCGGTTTTAAATGGAGAAATAGACGAAGCGTATTTTTTTCGGCGTTTATACGGTTTTAAACGCCGGTAATCAATGGCAAATTTACCATAAATCACTAACGCGATTCGTGGATTACGCCATTTACTATCGACGTTTAAAACCGCATAAATGCCGAAGAAAATGCGAAACAATTCCTTAATAAATGAGCAATCATGTATTACATATATTGTAAAAGAAAAAAAAATTAACCTTCAATAGTGGCGGCCTCGTCCATTTCGATGTTATGGTTAACTGATCAATTTGTTCTAGTGTGCATTCAAGGCGATAAGCGCACGCGCTGCACGATCTTCCAGTTTTTCAAAAAAAACTACAGGGTTTTGTATTCAGTAAAGGCAGATGTTGAAATAAAAGGTAGTACATTTTGTGTTTTCAGTACTACCATAGGTTTAAAAACATTTATTGTTGTAAAATAATCAACAGATAGGAATATGTAAAGCGATTTATTTGCAATATTCAAATGTGTTAAAAGTTAAAAAAAAATTAAAAATAACAGAATGCCGTGACTTTAAAAAAAAAGAGCAAAATTGCCGTTTGACTCTTTAAATGTATCCTGGTGCGTAACCTAGGATAGCACAAATTGCTGTCCCGCAATGAATATTCTTGTAAAAAATGGGTAGTTTTAGTTTCACTCATTAAATTTAGACCATCTAAAATAGCAAATATCAATATGTTTGCCACACCACAAAAAACACATTAAGAATTGACACTTTCTCACTTGACAATTCGAGCTCCCAGTGGGATTCGAACCCGCAGGAGTGAGAGGCGAGACAATTTTAGACGCAGCGTCTTCACTATCCCGGATACGGCGGCAATTTTAGGGTAAGACATAGGGGATAAAAGTGTATTTATCATGTACTAAGGCGGATTCAGGGATAAGGCGGACCAAGCATCCCGACCCTCTAAAATCCCACAAGTATAACCTATGCATGCCGGATTACCTGGGGCGCTCGCCATTTCTACTGTTAGTCATCATTGGATTTAACAGAATTCACTAAACGTCATGTAGAAAAACATTTTATTTCGAAAGAGCCTCCGCTGCCACCGCCTCCGCCCCTCCCACACACAAATACTCAAACCAAAATCTTGGATCTGCATCTGATGTATACCCTCCTCTCAAAACGTTTTTAGTGATCACTTATTCAGGCAAGCCCCTTTAAAACTCCAGCCGAGTCTGGGTGGTTGTACCGAAGACTGTATTGAGAAAAAATAGTCGGAAAGGTCTGTGCATATGACGTATATTGACAGAAATGAAATAGAAATAATACGTATTTTTTAATATGATTTTTTTATTGGCTTTTTTCTATGCAAACCCCTCTGAGCCTACTAAAATCCAGGGCCCAGTTGTTCAAATATCGATTAGCTTAATCCGTGGTTAGTGTAGACTTTCAAAGTACATTTTCTCGTAAAAATATGTTTAGTATTACAGAAAGTTTTTGATTTGCATTTCTTCTTAACATAGTGCTCAATTTCTGGTAGAAATATTCATTTATCGGAAATTCAGAGGGATTTGAAATTTTGACTTAACGCTCGGTTAAGTTAACCGATCTTTGAAACACTGGGCCCAGGTTGTTATACAACTCTGAGATCAGCCCCCAACATTTTCTCGTGCTTAGAATTTAGTCTGTAGGCACAGTCGTTATCGTAGTTGGTTGTACAGGTCTAATAAGAATAGAGATCTTAACTTTGAAGCTGACGCAGTCCTCTGCTTGTTTTTTTTTGTATTATATTTACACGAGCATATTTGTGTTATACTTATATTGCCTATTGATGCTGCCTTGTTGGTTAGAGATTTGATTATGGCGGGGATTTCTTTATTTACACTGTCCTGTTTAAGAGGTTGACATTTTCTAAGTATCGAGTTTCGAGTAGAGAATATCGAGTTTCGAGTGGAGAAAATCGAGTTTCGAGTAGAGAAAATCGAGTTTCGAGTAGACAAAATCGAGTTTCGAGTAGACAGTATCGAGTTTCGAGTAGAGAAAATCGAGTTTCGAGTAGAGAAAATCGAGTTTCGAGTAGAGAATATCGAGTTTCGAGTAGACAATATCGAGTTTCGAGTAGAGAAAATCTAAGTTTAAAAATTACCAACAGAAAACAGTCATATATGAGCAGCAATGGTGTTATAGAGGCAGCAGACATGTATCCAAGTATTTTCATCTTTATCTTATAATCACATCTGTCTTATTAATATACCCTTACATAAGCCCTTGTAATAGTAACATCAAGTTTCCAAGTTTATTTTGTACAGTGTATAAAAAATGATGACTCGTGATCTTACTCCAGGACAAAAAAAAACCCAGATGTTTCAATGATCGTTTGGGATTGATAATTGACGCTTGATAATTAAAGGTCGAGATTTGTTCTCCGGAGAAACTACGATTCACAGAATCATTTAATCATTTATAATATATAATATATATATATATATATAAGCTATCAGCATGTGGTTAAATTTCTGCTGAACATACTGATCAGATTGGTCATTTCAGTTCTGCCAGATGTTGGATACACATATTTTATATATATAAGTATAGATTCCTTTAAAATTAATATTTCTGAATTAATTTACAAAGTAGCGTTCACTATTTTATTAGTCCACTACCAGTGTATTACCAGGGGGACTATAAGTTAATTTACTCTCTGTCTGTCTGTCCCTCTGTCTGTATGTCCGCAAAAGTGGACAGTACTAACACCTCCATACATTTTTATGAAATGTGCTCGTGCACGTTTTTGTTCCATTTTAATTAGGCCGTTTGGAGCCTTTTTCTTGTTCTATCTTCGATGACTGCATTATGTGATTATGGATTAGCGGCTTCATGTATTTTTTATGAAATGTTCCATGTCTATTAAGGTAAAAAAACAAGAGCATCACCAAGCGGCATATACGCCCGTCGTTTCGTTGTTGTAGACCTGATACCTTGAAAGAAAATAATTCAAAGACATATAAATCAGAGCGCTATGGACCTTTATCAGATGTATTCATCGTGTCATGTTGAAGATGTGTACAGTTTTCACATTTTCTAAGGATCGAGTTTCGAGTAGAGAATGTCGAGTTTCGAGTAGAGAATATCGAGTTTCGAGTGGAGAATATCGAGTTTCGAGTAGAGAATGTCGAGTTTCGAGTAGAGAATGTCGAGTTTCGACTAGAGAATATCGAGTTTCGAGTGGAGAATATCGAGTTTCGAGTAGAGAAAATCGAGTTTCGAGTAGACAATATCGAGTTTCGAGTAGAGAAAAGTTTGAAAATTACCAACAGAAGACAGTCAAATATTAGCAGCAGTGGTATTATAGAGGCAGCAGAGATGTATCCAAGTATTTTTCATCTTTATCTATATTAATAAATACCCTTACATAAGCCTTTGTAACAGTAACATCAAGTTTCCAAGTTTATTTTGTAAAGTACATGTATTTAAAAAATGAGGACTCGTGATCTTACTCCAGGACAAAAAAATACAGATTGTTTCAATGATCGTTTGGGATTGATAATTGACTCTTGGTAATTAATATCCGGGAACCTGCCCTTCTCTTACTTGCGGATATATTCATATGGATCTTTAGAACCCGCTTTACGTCCACATGCGATCATTTTATCATTTCTTCTTGATTCTAAAAGAATTTTGATCATGCAGAGCACACCAAGTGAATATCTCTACTAAGCGAGCCATTTCCTCCGCCGCTAATACCTGAGGCATGCGCATATAATCAAAGTCCGTTCAGTATTCACGAACAAATGACACTTTCCTATAACCTTTCGTTATAAATGAATAAATTGCTCATTTTTTATGAATTTAACCAAGTGCAGATCCATGGGGTGGGAGTGGGGACGGAGCCAGCGCGCGCCCGGCTAAAACCTGCCAAAACACTTGGGTTTGTCTAGACTTCCTATTGCGTTTGGTTCTGAAATAAAATGAATATACGAACTTGAAAATACCACAATAAAAACATTAGTTTGTAATGTATATACAGTATTGGTGAGATATGCTCGGTTACTTAATATGTGAGGATGCGCTCTCTTCTTTCCTCAGTATACGGCGCCGGTCTTATAACGCAGTTGTGAACATTAATACGGGATGCGTTGCTGTACACGCAATTGACCTTATTTGTTTCCATTAAAATACAAATTAAAAGCATACTGTGTGTCATTCAAGGCATGTCTAATGTAGATAGGAAATGAAAAACTCGAAATTAGATGCAAAGCTTTTGGCCAACTGGAGTGATTTCACATAAAAAAAAATGTAATTGCAATTTGATTTTCTTGAAAGAAGACACAACCTTTTTGTTTTCTCTATTTCTAACAGTCGTTTCAAAATTGTCGCATATTTATTGCATATATAATTATCTTAGATGAATAGGTGTTCCGTGAACGGTATCTTTTTTCTTTTCTTACGCCTGTAATTCTTCATTTTTGTCGTTTTCGTGAGTGAATCCATGGGTATGATCCCATTAGGATGCGGTGCTGATTCGGCCAGGATAAAATCAACGCATCAAGCGCCACAAGGATACGGTCATCCTTGTCACCGCGAATGCGGATATGGTTTACTACATGCTGGAACGCTTTATTAGAGCATGGGAACACATATTTACTTAAAGCTACAGAGTCTCTATATCAATCAATTTCTTCTTTGTGAGCGTGTCTTTATTTGTAACTCCATGTTCACCACCTCATGTCGAAATCGGGTATTTAAACAAGCAAATATAGAGCAGGAAATCATTTACTGTATATACTTCGACCAGTGCACATCGTACCTATACACAGGTAACAGTAATTTTCACAGAAAAAAAAGTTAGCCTCTTTCGGGGCTCGAACACACGACCTTATGTTTCATGTCCGGCGCTCTATCCACTGAACTATTACGCTACTGGAGAAAATAGTATACTAACTACCATTTATTATGAGGCAAAATAACACATTTGAACGCAACTCAAGATCGATCAATAAATATGTTGTCCAACTTGCACGTGTAAATTAACTGTATGTTATCAATATGAATTGAATGTTGTTTAACGGCTCATCAACACAGTATAGGTTATTTAGAGCCGCCCCAGAGAGAGGGGAAGGATACATAGGAATCCGGGAACCTGCCCTACTCTTATTATCGAATAGATTCCTATGGTTCTTTAACGTGCTCGGAGGATAGACCGATACACGGGACCGCCCGGTTTACGTCCCCATCCGACGGACGAGGCTAAGGGAAAGTGTCTTGCCCAAGAACACACCGACGGAACTCAGTGGCACCACGGAGGATTGAACCCGGGGTCTCCGGTTACAAATCCGCCGCGCTACCGACTGCGCCACGCCAGCCCTCTGTTATGAAACTAACACTTCGCCTCAAAACAACCAGATCTCGACTTGTTATTTAGCGCTTGATGAGTTTGTGTGTGCGCGCTTGATATTACGTAATGCATATTTAGTGTTAAAAATGCTACAACATACCAATAAATAGCCGTGATCTAGTGGTTCAGCGTACAGCCTTCAAAACTTACAAGTGTAAGGCTGTGGTTCAAATCCCGTTCCGGGCAACTATTTCTTTTATCACATATTCTGAAGCTGCATATTTATCGATGTTACCTGTACGGAGGCTGTACCTGTACGGAGGCTAAATAAAAATGTGAAATTTTACGCATCGATTTCTGCTTTTGGGTTGTTCGTCGATTTGAAACTACCTCACACGTCACTCATTCATATTCATGAGTTATTACCAATTAAAATAGGGACTGTGTAGCTTTAAGCATGGGAATGCTCTACTAGAGCGTGGGAAATTTTATACTAGAGCGTTCAAACGCTTTACTAAGAGAACGGACACGTGGCACCTATAGAGCTTTTGAATGTTTTACTATGTACAACGTGGATACGATTTACTAAAGCATTTTAACGCTCTGTTAACGCATGGGAACGTTTTACAGCATAGGAAAGATTTACAAAAGTGTGTGAACGCTATACTAGAACGTGGGAACATGTTATTCTAGAGAGTTCAAACGCTAAATACTAAAGAAAATGAAAACATAAGAATTAGTGCGCATGACGTTTCACTTGACTGTGTTAACAAATGCAATTAAATAGTGTACTAATCACAAAAGAAGAGTTCAAAAGAGTAGGAGAATTATTAGTATTGACTTTACTTCTTTCACTGCTAAAATACTCATGACTACATGTATTATATAAATAAATTTTAATATATAATTACCGTTCTTACAATGATTTTGTCTTTTCAAAACTGATTTTCACCACTCGAGACTCGATTTTCTCTACTCGAAACTCGACTTTCTCTACTCGAAACTCGATTTTCTCTACTCGATACTCGATTTTCTCTACTCGAAACTCGACTTTCTCTACTCGAAACTCGAATTTCTCTACTCGAAACTCGATTTTCTCTACTCGATACTCGACTTTCTCTACTCGAAACTCGAAGTTTGGCATATCAAAATCTTTGTAACAGTACACTTTGCCATGCTCTAAATGGAGATAACCGTGCCCTAACTGGATTTGGTGTCACTAGCTACGCTGAGACATACCGAGGCATTGCATTTTATGAAGAAAAAAAAGGGGAAAAAACACCGAGGCATTGCATCTGTACAATTGAGAGAATGTACTTACTATGTACACCGGTAGCTGTATGAGTGTTTGGATCGAAACAAAAAATAGATATAAAATTTAAAAAAAAAATGAACATGTTATTTGTTGAAAACAAACATTTAAAGTTTTCCTGAAAAATTATCCCAGAGTATTGTAGTTATAGACTATAACTACAACACTCTGTACTCTGGGATAATGTTACACTCCCTAGCCAGAGGACGTATTTACCACTTCGTTCCGGAATATTACATAGTAATTTATAACCAATGCAAAAGAGAGTAGGATAATGTTTGTTTTCAACAAATAACATGTTCATTTTTTTAAATTTTATATAGATCTAGATGTTTAGTTCCCGACACTGATACAGCTATCTGTGACTATGTACTTTACATATAAACAATCTCAATATCGATAAATAATATATTATTGATAAAAAAATATCTTAAAACTGAAAAGCTTGTCTTGGATATATGCCCTAAAACGCAAGAAATTGCATGTAGAAATAATAATACAAACTGATCCGGAGTTTTGTGGGTGGGGTGGGCGTGGGTGCGTGCCACCAGACCACCACAGTAAGGGATTGGCATCAGTTAAATTTCAGGGCTGGCGACGGGCCTGTCACACGTATTTTACAAACATTCTAAATGCTAAATGCCCCCACCACCCGCACCATCCCCACTCCTGCCACACACCCACCCACACGCCTCTCCTCGCCCCTAAATTCATGAGTGCGCATGTAAACGGTTAACTTATAGAAATCAAGGAGGAAAAGTAGCATGATTAACCTTACTGCAGATCTATTGATTGTTTTATTCAAGCATTTAACAATTTCCCTGATACTCGACTTGTAAATAATACATTAATCATTGAAATTCAAAGGAATCAACGAACATTTGAAACTAAATAACATCCGCGTCACAAGTTATATATATATATACGTCTATTATACGTCATTATTTACGTCACGTGAATTCATACGTGTCAAATGCCAAAAAAGAATACTTAGGGGATTTACTTTTGTGTAGAGAAACGGTTGAATTGATTAACAAACATAACTTAAAATAGATCATTAATATTTTCTATGAAAACATGCGATAAAAAAGTTATAATTTTGTTCTGCTCGCGGTAAAGACGTTAACATAACATTAGAGTTTGATGTGCGATAATTCATCATTGTGCTAATATATCCAACATCCTCAAAATGGGCGATCGCTTTAAACTTTGGAACTCGGTATTGTCTACTGAAAGCTACTGAAAGCTTGCTTTTCTCCACTCGAAATCGATATTGTCTACTCGAATTTCTCTACTCGAAACTCGATATTGTCTACTCGAAACTCGATTTTCTCTACTCGAAACTCGAATTCGTCTACTCGAAACTCGATATTCTCTACTCGAAACTCGATTTTGTCTACTCGAAACTCGATATTCTCTACTCGAAACTCGATTTTGTCTACTCGAAACTCGATATTCTCTACTCGAAACACGATAATCTCTACTCGAAACTCGATTTTGTCTACTCGAAACTCGATATTCTCTACTCGAAACTCGATAATCTCTACTCGAAACTCGATTTTGTCTACTCGAAACTCGATATTCTTTACTCGAAACTCGACACTCGAAGAAAAGAATCCCTCCCTGTTTAATGGGATGAAAGTAGGGTAAGTGTGAGGTTTGGTGTACCCTAGAACCGGTTTAAACCCCCAGTGGCCTACTTTGCCACTGACCGTTCCAAGGCGGTAGCCCTATTGTCAACCCTTTTTGTGTTTGTGATGTCGTTTGCATTTATTATTGCTTTTGCCTTCTTGATTGTCTGTTTGCGTGTTTGTTTCTGTGTTTTGTGGTTTACTGTCCTCCTTGAATGCTACTTTCCCTGTCCGATCTTTTTATATTTCTTGGGACTGGTTCCATCAGTTTTCAGTAAAACGTGCTTGCTTACTACCTGGAGTGGACATCCAAATGTTGCATCCAATATATATGTCGCTTATTTATTTGTATATACTTTGTCTATCAAGTCAACGTCATTTCATTTCATTCAAGATCCATCATTCTAGATGTTCACCCATTACCGTCGGAAACGTAAACTCGGGGATGCAGATTTGCTCTTAAAATGTAGCATCTCTGCCTTTGTGGCGTATTCTTACGAACCCCTGACATATTTCCGGTCGTTTACGGGACCATTGTTAGATTTAATTTTGAAATTGTGTTTTGTATACTGTTGTAATTTTGAACAGGTACCAGTATTCAAGCCTGTGGTTACTGGGGACATTATGTCTGTCTTCGGTTAGCACCATAAATCTAGATGTGTATCTCTCTGCAGGGCTAACTCAGGCTAATGCTAATGATCATAATTTATGGGTTAGCATCCCTTATTTGGGAGATGCTCTATGAACCAGGCCAATGCTAATGCTACATGATTTATGTGTTAGCATTCCTTTTTTGTAGATGCTATAAGATTGATGAGTTAGCATGCTAATATTTACGACCATGCTAACCCCTTATTTGGAAGGGACCTTATAAAAAGGGAGGGTTTTCATTGTTCGTGGCTTTTTCCGTGGCTTTTTCCTGGATACAAGAGACCAGTAGTCATGTGAGAGAGACACTATCATTATTAGCAAACTGTTGTAAATATTAATTAACCATTATAGTTGGTAGCATGTACAAATAAAGTTATAGAATATAGAATTGGACTATATATTTCTTTCTACCTTTTGAAATGAAGAAATTGTAAAACTGGTGGCAGCGTCGCAATAAGAACTTTAACACATTTCTGAAGAGGAAATTATAGTTTAGCAAAACTTTGCTGGAACATTTAAAATAGATATTTGAAATTCGGACTTGTAACAATCACCATGAAAATCCTGATGTTACTTCTGATGTGTTTGTGTATATTTTCGGAATGTTCGTTTGGAACAAAAGCAACTTCTGTTTGTAATGAAGGTGGATTTTTGCAGAACACAGGGCAGAGTTTAGAACTTGAAACTTTAGATGATGTATATGTTTGGTCATATGACACTCAATATGACTACAAGGGACACAAACGGAAAGTGTAAAGTGTTTATCAATAAGTATGACAAACCCGTAAAACAACTGAATTGAAACGAACTTTACGATTAATGAACAATGGACTACACATGTATGATTTGTTTCATTTGACCGTGTAATGGGTGCAGATTTTGCGCAAATTGACGATGTTGTTCCCTTGTTAGAAAAGGATAGTGTGCAGCTGAGGACTGGAAGTTTGGACAAATCGTCAGTTGCAAGGATTTCCAGAGTGAAGTTAAGGTCAGGTGAATTATGGAGTGGGATACTCCTTATTTTGCAACTTCTTGTTGTAAGAACGTGGGATTGCAGTGTGTCATTGTACAATGGATTACTCAGAATCAAGGAATTTAGTCGCTGTGGCGTGAGCCAATTGCGTATCCAACAGTGTTCTGATAGTAAAGGATTATTATATGACAGCAATTTCATTTCTCGTGAAAGTAACGTTAATGGACAGAATAGAAATGGCATAACTTCTGACAAAGTTGATGGCTCATTGTCCGAAAATGCAGCACCCCAAACATCACAGTGTCAGGCAGCTTAAAAGATTTCTGTACAGTTAACTATTCACCAGAAAGAATGACAAAACCTCAGCACCAAGATTCTGATATTGCTCCTGTTGTTAAGTGGCTCAAGTCGGACAGTAAACGACCCCCAAGGGACACAGTCGCAGGTTATTTCCCAGCAGTGTGCGAAATATGTGGTTCATTGGGACTTGTTGGAATTGATTTATGGTGTATTAAGAGATGCAGAGATACATCATGATCAATAAAGAGGGTTAAGAGGGTTAATGTTTCCTTGAGTTTTGAGAAAAGAAGTGTTAGTCTCAGCATATGACTAAAATACTGGAGCACACTTAGGCATACATGTATATACAAATGCAAAATGTATGACATTGCAAGGCAGGCTTTGCGGAAAAAAATACGCAAAACGGCAGAAACGGGTTTATGACACCAGAATAAGTGCTCCTATGTTTAGACAATATTAACAGGAAAATAAGTGACCTTTTGTTTGAAATAAGCATCATGACATACTGAAACCATATCATGGGAACAGCTTGCCAGACTGGCCCATGAAGCATAAACATGCCAAGTCACCGTTAGCAGCCCCTTTGAGTTCCAAACACCTAAAGATGGAAACTACAATAAATTTGAGGCACGCAGAAGTCAGAGACAGAGTTCAACATAAACCATTTCAATGTTGACAATACAAACTTAAGATAGGAGTCCTGTTAAACTTCTGTCATTATAAGCATTTATAGACAAAGAAAGTTCATTAGAACTCATGTTGACAAGGAAATGCGTGGTCATTTTGAGATTAAATCTTGAACAGAGTGGACGGTTAGCCTGGATTATATTCTTTATTTTTGTAGTGCCAAAATATTCTATTAATTCTGTGGAAAAAATGGATTAGGAATATTGTGTACACCCAATATTCCTTGAAAGTTATGTTTTAGAATATATTTTTATATTTCTATATCAGGTTGTGTCTTAAGGTATTCGCAAAGTATGGAAATTACAAGTGATATTCACTAAATGGGAATTTAATAGTGTGATCTCAAAGTATGGAATTTATAAGTCATATTCACTAAATGGGAATTTATAGTGCTATTCAAACAAAATACGGAATTTATCTAATAGTTTCCCTTTTCAGATATCACTATGATAACATTAACAATAAATTAATACGCGAAATATTGTGCCAAATTATATAATCTTTATAAGATCATTAATGTCATTTTGTGTATTAATTACATGTTATTTCACTTAAACTAATTTCATTCAATTTAAATGGCACCAGGACATAGTGAGAATGGAACCAAAAATGAACACTTGTGTGATTGTGTTAAAAATACAGAGAACATTATGTGTAGGTCTAGGACTAAATGTGCAGAATTAGGACTCAGTTTTACTAGTGTGGCAAGTTTATGCCTTGAGGACTGTGTAGTATACCATGGATTTATTATATTGCTTCCTGAGGCTTTGTTTATATCTTTAAACATGTACTGAATCTCAGTCGTTCATTTTAAGTAAGCTTAATGCATGTTACAAAGAATTTGCGTTCGTTAAATGTAAACGTTTACTCATTTACTCTAAATATTGCATGCTTTATTTTGTAAGAATATTCTGCACAAGACAACTTTGATTATTACTTATTAGTAATTTGACATTCTTTCATTTCGTGTGAATGTTGGTACTGATTTCTTGTTAAAAGAGAGGGATTTAGGTTTTAATGGGGACCATTAAGCCTGGGAGAGGGGAGTGTTGTAATTTTGAACAGGTACCAGTATTCAAGCCTGGTTACTGAGGACATTATGTCTGTCTTCGGTTAGCACCATAAATCTAGATGTGTATCTCTCTGCAGGGCTAACTCAGGCTAATGCTAATGATCATAATTTATGGGTTAGCATCCCTTATTTGGGAGATGCTCTATGAACCAGGCCAATGCTAATGCTACATGATTTATGTGTTAGCATTCCTTTTTTGTAGATGCTATAAGATTGATGAGTTAGCATGCTAATATTTACGACCATGCTAACCCCTTATTTGGAAGGGACCTTATAAAAAGGGAGGGTTTTCATTGTTCGTGGCTTTTTCCGTGGCTTTTTCCTGGATACAAGAGACCAGTAGTCATGTGAGAGAGACACTATCATTATTAGCAAACTGTTGTAAATATTAATTAACCATTATAGTTGGTAGCATGTACAAATAAAGTTATAGAATATAGAATTGGACTATATATTTCTTTCTACCTTTTGAAATGAAGAAATTGTAAAACTGGTGGCAGCGTCGCAATAAGAACTTTAACACATTTCTGAAGAGGAAATTATAGTTTAGCAAAACTTTGCTGGAACATTTAAAATAGATATTTGAAATTCGGACTTGTAACAATCACCATGAAAATCCTGATGTTACTTCTGATGTGTTTGTGTATATTTTCGGAATGTTCGTTTGGAACAAAAGCAACTTCTGTTTGTAATGAAGGTGGATTTTTGCAGAACACAGGGCAGAGTTTAGAACTTGAAACTTTAGATGATGTATATGTTTGGTCATATGACACTCAATATGACTACAAGGGACACAAACGGAAAGTGTAAAGTGTTTATCAATAAGTATGACAAACCCGTAAAACAACTGAATTTAAACGAACTTTACGATTAATGAACAATGGACTACACATGTATGATTTGTTTCATTTGACCGTGTAATGGGTGCAGATTTTGCGCAAATTGACGATGTTGTTCCCTTGTTAGAAAAGGATAGTGTGCAGCTGAGGACTGGAAGTTTGGACAAATCGTCAGTTGCAAGGATTTCCAGAGTGAAGTTAAGGTCAGGTGAATTATGGAGTGGGATACTCCTTATTTTGCAACTTCTTGTTGTAAGAACGTGGGATTGCAGTGTGTCATTGTACAATGGATTACTCAGAATCAAGGAATTTAGTCGCTGTGGCGTGAGCCAATTGCGTATCCAACAGTGTTCTGATAGTAAAGGATTATTATATGACAGCAATTTCATTTCTCGTGAAAGTAACGTTAATGGACAGAATAGAAATGGCATAAATTCTGACAAAGTTGATGGCTCATTGTCCGAAAATGCAGCACCCCAAACATCACAGTGACAGGCAGCTTAAAAGATTTCTGTACAGTTAACTATTCACCAGAAAGAATGACAAAACGTCAGCACCAAGATTCTGATATTGCTCCTGTTGTTAAGTGGCTCAAGTCGGACAGTAAACGACCCCCAAGGGACACAGTCGCAGGTTATTTCCCAGCAGTGTGCGAAATATGTGGTTACATTGGGACTTGTTGGAATTGATTTATGGTGTATTAAGAGATGCAGAGATACATCATGATCAATAAAGAGGGTTAAGAGGGTTAATGTTTCCTTGAGTTTTGAGAAAAGAAGTGTTAGTCTCAGCATATGACTAAAATACTGGAGCACACTTAGGCATACATGTATATACAAATGCAAAATGTATGACATTGCAAGGCAGGCTTTGCGGAAAAAAATACGCAAAACGGCAGAAACGGGTTTATGACACCAGAATAAGTGCTCCTATGTTTAGACAATATTAACAGGAAAATAAGTGACCTTTTGTTTGAAATAAGCATCATGACATACTGAAACCATATCATGGGAACAGCTTGCCAGACTGGCCCATGAAGCATAAACATGCCAAGTCACCGTTAGCAGCCCCTTTGAGTTCCAAACACCTAAAGATGGAAACTACAATAAATTTGAGGCACGCAGAAGTCAGAGACAGAGTTCAACATAAACCATTTCAATGTTGACAATACAAACTTAAGATAGGAGTCCTGTTAAACTTCTGTCATTATAAGCATTTATAGACAAAGAAAGTTCATTAGAACTCATGTTGACAAGGAAATGCGTGGTCATTTTGAGATTAAATCTTGAACAGAGTGGACGGTTAGCCTGGATTATATTCTTTATTTTTGTAGTGCCAAAATATTCTATTAATTCTGTGGAAAAAATGGATTAGGAATATTGTGTACACCCAATATTCCTTGAAAGTTATGTTTTAGAATATATTTTTATATTTCTATATCAGGTTGTGTCTTAAGGTATTCGCAAAGTATGGAAATTACAAGTGATATTCACTAAATGGGAATTTAATAGTGTGATCGCAAAGTATGGAATTTATAAGTCATATTCACTAAATGGGAATTTATAGTGCTATTCAAACAAAATACGGAATTTATCTAATAGTTTCCCTTTTCAGATATCACTATGATAACATTAACAATAAATTAATACGCGAAATATTGTGCCAAATTATATAATCTTTATAAGATCATTAATGTCATTTTGTGTATTAATTACATGTTATTTCACTTAAACTAATTTCATTCAATTTAAATGGCACCAGGACATAGTGAGAATGGAACCAAAAATGAACACTTGTGTGATTGTGTTAAAAATACAGAGAACATTATGTGTAGGTCTAGGACTAAATGTGCAGAATTAGGACTCAGTTTTACTAGTGTGGCAAGTTTATGCCTTGAGGACTGTGTAGTATACCATGGATTTATTATATTGCTTCCTGAGGCTTTGTTTATATCTTTAAACATGTACTGAATCTCAGTCGTTCATTTTAAGTAAGCTTAATGCATGTTACAAAGAATTTGCGTTCGTTAAATGTAAACGTTTACTCATTTACTCTAAATATTGCATGCTTTATTTTGTAAGAATATTCTGCACAAGACAACTTTGATTATTACTTATTAGTAATTTGACATTCTTTCATTTCGTGTGAATGTTGGTACTGATTTCTTGTTAAAAGAGAGGGATTTAGGTTTTAATGGGGACCATTAAGCCTGGGAGAGGGGAGTGTTGTAATTTTGAACAGGTACCAGTATTCAAGCCTGGTTACTGAGGACATTATGTCTGTCTTCGGTTAGCACCATAAATCTAGATGTGTATCTCTCTGCAGGGCTAACTCAGGCTAATGCTAATGATCATAATTTATGGGTTAGCATCCCTTATTTGGGAGATGCTCTATGAACCAGGCCAATGCTAATGCTACATGATTTATGTGTTAGCATTCCTTTTTTGTAGATGCTATAAGATTGATGAGTTAGCATGCTAATATTTACGACCATGCTAACCCCTTATTTGGAAGGGACCTTATAAAAAGGGAGGGTTTTCATTGTTCGTGGCTTTTTCCGTGGCTTTTTCCTGGATACAAGAGACCAGTAGTCATGTGAGAGAGACACTATCATTATTAGCAAACTGTTGTAAATATTAATTAACCATTAAAGTTGGTAGCATGTACAAATAAAGTTATAGAATATAGAATTGGACTATATATTTATTTCTACCTTTTGAAGTGAAGACATTGTAAAAATACTGTATGCATTATGATTATATATCTTGTTGTATAGTAAGAACAAAAGGTTGTATGAGAGTGTGCTTGGTTTAATCATTAAACATTTATATTGTGTTTCATTATATAATACAGTGTTTTTTAGAAAAAATATGACTAAAACAACATTACATTGGGTCATGCAATGCCCCCTTTCAATTGCATATAGAGCGTAGGAGGGTATTACCGACCACCTAAGGCATACTGTTGAATACTCACAGAATTATATAGAAAAGTAATATGTTTGTTACATGCGTGATTGTACCATTATCAAGCGATACAACCATGTGATATGGAAGGTTATCTCCTATCAGTAATCCTGCTTTACCTCTCATTTTTTGAAATGATGTGAAGAGGCTATTGCCGAACATGTGAGCGTTTTGCCGACTACTTAGTTAGGGTATTGCCAAACACTGTCTACCTTAAAACAACAACACCACAAACGTCTTGATTAAAGATATTTTGTGTTTTTGTTTGATAATCAAATTATTGGTTTATTAAATAATGTGTCAGAAATATCAATTTAACAAAAAACGAACGTCTCATAAAAGTTCCAGGTTTCATGCGGTTCTTATACTCTCTTTATCACTTGTAGCCAGCGCCCCGTCGAACCGCGCCCCATCCGAACCAACCACGACGGCCATGCTAAACATCTTGATCTCTTCATCCCATTCCTGTTGGTTTTGGTGCTGAGGAGACTCTTGTTAGAACTGTTTTCTTTCTTTTATAGCCTTTTCTGATGATTATTACTTCCTTTTGTTTCTGTTTATTAATTGTCATCTTATACATTCTGCTCTACCAGCATTTGTTTAACCGTCATGCCTATCGTTGCTTACGAATTGGCTTTTTGGAGTTCTTTTTCTTCGAATATTTATTTTGAGAAGGATCTGGGGACCCAAACAAGGGATTAAACATTTTACAAGGTGTCATCTAAATTAATTTAAGTTATCAGGGAGTACGTTATATAACGTACTCCCTGAAGTTATATATAACACTTTTAATACTAACAAAGCAATTTTGGTGCTAAACAAGTTTAATCAAAATATAATAAAAAACGTTTAATGGATTTATTTATTTTCATGTTCGGGTATTGCCCAACAACTCTGTGATTAGGAGGGCAATACCGACTACCCAAGACAACTCATTAAGTAGGATTCCAGTGATTAATATAAGTAACATCACTTGATTAGTCATTGCATGCTTAACTTAAAATAGAAAGTGGTGCTGATACGCAGTCAGTATTCAGTCAAAATCAAACACCCGTAATATTATCAATTTGATAAAAAGTGCTCAATATTTTGGTGGTGTCTGTGGTTGTGTTGTTTCTAAGTATAACATGGGTTGGGAATGAAAAAATGATGTGCCCTTTATATAGATGACATATACTATGATATATACCTTCTACAAATACATTTTGTACCATAGCTCCTTTGTTCTTGCTTATGATATAATTTTCATAAACCTGAAGGTCTGAGCCTAAACCGTGCTATAACTGCCGGTATATTTCAGCCGTGCTATAAATGACATATTCGGCAGTTATACCATGGTCTACTCAATTTTACGCACGCGCAGTTGTAATTTACAACAAAGCTGTCAATCGAAACGACTGCACCATTACCAAAACAGCACTCCTTGACATGGCATTTGCCCAATAATATATAAAGGCGATTGGCTACAATAATCCAAACATGGGTCATGCTCATGTCGCGTGATAATGCTATTTCTTGATTGGATCGAGCTGTTAATTTTACCGAAAACTGCAACGCCCTAAAATTTCTTGCACATGCGTAGATGGATAATGGCTATGGGTACAAAACATTTATAGCATACTTTTCTCGTATGCGATTTATACTGCACTCTCGGGCCTGCGGCCCTCGAGAAGCAGTATAAATCGCATATACTCGAAAAAGTATGCTATAAATATTACTTATTCCTTAAATTAAAGGCTTTATCAAGCAAATTTACGGCAATACCCTCATGGTCTCTACGGATTTATGTCTTCCTTTACCCGGACTGTGGACCTATATGTCCAGTTATGCCTGCATAACGTGCTTTATGAACAGGTCTGGGGTCATTATTGATAACGTCAATATTAGATAAAGCATATTACTATCACGCGCAGGAACATGAGTTCAGTGTGTGCGCCATGCTGATTGGCTAATGATATGGGGGCATACATGAGAAGTTACAGGGTTTGGCGTTCCAGTCATTATTTCGAACAAAAGCCGTAGTCCAGACTGTATTATTTATTGGAGAGATATAACGTTATTTAACACCGTTTGTCTTATATTAAAATTATCCAATCAGCGAGCGATGTCAAAATCGTTTAGCCAATCAACGCATGGTCCTTAACGCGGTTCTTACATGCAGAAGTGCATTACTATTAAAGTATTATACCGGATTGAGAAGGGGAATTAATCTGCTAATTGGATTGTTTTAATGAAAGGTAGGTCACCTCTCAGTGACTTTTATGTTCATCTTTCAGTATATATACATTTTTTTGCAAAACATTCGATGGGAAACTACGATTTCAACGATTTTGGTTCCGTCTTGAAATCAGGGCGGAAAAATCACCAACGCCAGCGGGAAATTTAGCTTAACGTTAGCGATTTAAGTTCCAGTTCTCGCACTGTGATGCGCAAACAGCACTAAATCTGCAAGAGAAAATCAAATATTGCGCAAGAAAAATGGATTTTGCGAAAATGACTTGCGCAAAAAACAATCTGTAGGTAAACAGGAAGTAAATCACTGTGGTATTCATGCCTGCAGCTGAGCTGGTGTACTGTAGTTCAATAATATTTAACGTCGGGATTTTAACCATCAATTTTCAACATTTTTTTAATTTTTTATTTTTTTTTTATTTTGACTTTAATCCGAGCTATTGAATCAGTAAAAAAAAAAAAGAAAAATGTAAAATATCAAAATTGATATAAATTAAAGGTCTCCATGAAAGATTTAAATATTGTGTGACGTTTTATGTTATAGAACTAGGTGTACTGTAGTGGTATTCATGCCTGGTGTAGCACAGTGACATTCATGCCTGGTGTAGATTCTTGCCTGGTTTAGTGGTATTCATGCCTAGTGTAGTACTGTGATATTCAGGCCTGCCAGGTGTAGCACTGTGGTATTCATTCCTGGTGTAGTATTAATGCCTGGTGTAGTGGTATTCATGCCTGGTGTAGTGGTATTCATGTCTGGTGTAGCACTGTGGTATTATTCATGCCTGATGTAGCACTGTGGCATTCATGCCTGGTGTAGTGGTCTTCATACCTGATGTAGCACTGTGGTATTCATGCCTGGTGTAGTGGTATTCATGCCTGGTTGTGGTATTAATGCCTGGTGTAGCAATGTGGTATTCATGCCTGGTGTAGCACTGTGATATTCATGCCTGGTGTAGCACTGGTATTCATGCCTGGTGTAGCACTGGTATTCATGCCTGGTGTAGCACTGGTATTCATGCCTGGTCGTGGTATTCATGCCTGGTGTACTGTAGTGGTAGTCATGCCTGGTGTAGATTCTTGCCTGGTGTAGTGGTATTCATGCCTGGTGTAGCACTGGTATTCATGCCTGGTGTAGCACTGTGGTATTCATGCCTGGTGTAGTACTGTGGTATTCATACCTGGTGTAGTACTGTGGTAGTCATGCCTGGTGTAGTACTGTAGTATTCATGCCTGGTCGTGGTATTTATGCCTGGTGTAGCACTGTGGTATTCATGCCTGGTGTAGTGGTATTCATGCTTTTAGTATTAATAGTAACTGCCTGTATTGATGGTGAGGCACTCGTGTGTGTGATATTAGTGATGTTAGGAAGCCATATAATAATTATATATTTATGATAATAAACAATAATAAATAATCCATGTTTTAAGACTTTTATTTAAAAAAACAACTCATAAAAATATTTACTAAAATAAGTTCATACACAATAATACAACTTACACATCAACACAACATGCAACATCTAAAATACATACATTTACAATAAACAATAATAAATAATCCATGTTTTAATACACGATGAAGCAGGAAACATACATACAAAGATTTATTATAAGTTTATACACAATAATACAGCATATACATCAACACATCATGCACACATATAATACCATCAACTACAGAATAAACATCCCTGGAAATAAAACAGCACATTTGTTAATACTTAAAAAATATAACCATAGCACTGAAATAAATCCAACACAAGTTTGCCCAATTGTACACATTAGCTAGCAGTTCCTATTCAGATGCTTGACCTTCTAGGCCTGGCCTTGTGCCATTATTCCACTGCCCTGACATATTCAAACTCTGATGGAGGTGGGCCCTGCATTGTTACTGCCAGCAGTGCATTGAGAACTCTGTTACTCAGAGTTGACCAGTGCTGTCTTAATTATCTCGAGTGTAGAGAATCCCCTCTCCCAATCTGCTGTTGATGTTGGAAGAAGCAGACCAACAGCTGCAATCTTGTACAAGTTGGGGTGATACTCCTGTAGCTCTCTGTCATTCTTTGTAACCTCCCACACTTGTCTCCACTCGATCATCATTGAATCTTCTTCCAGGTTGAGGTCTGAAGAATCATATATAAATAATTTAATATATTATAAACATATAATAGACCAACACACTTAAAGGGACACTGTCCGTAACTTTTAGCTCATAAAACACACAATAATTATGTTCGCAAACATTACACACTAAACAATACTGAATATTTACTAATTAAAAGCAAGATTGTTTAACAGAATTCAATCGCGGTACAAAAAAAAGTAAATCCGCTTTGTGCGTTTGAACTCGCAGCCCAAACTAAAATTACACTCACCGTAATAATAGTGTGCATGAGCGTAAAGTGGTCGGCAACGCTCCCAACTGAGCTAAGCGGGCTATACATATTTCGCAATACATACTGTGGTGAAAACCTAATGCGCTAATGGAAGTCACGTGATCGCAGAAAAGGTAAATATTGTGGGTCCCACTTTATTTACATATAATAATTAAAACATTTTTTTTTCAAACTCACGAATGTATTCCTACATAGTTCTTAGGGTATATCCTCATGTTTTCATGTATACATTTCACTGAATAAAAGTCAGCCAGTTATTTGGTTATGCTCAATATCTGCTTACTTACGGACAGTGTCCCTTTAATAATAGTAATAACTGAATTATTTTTGTTTTATTTTGTAAGTTATTTCTAGTATTTTTGTTTTCAAAATATTGACAAGCTTTTAAGTAAACAGATAATTACATGTACCTTCATTTCTTCTTTTTTTTTTTCAAATGACCAAATATTATCCCAAAATTGCTATTTATTTTATTTATTAAGGCACAAACTTAAATCAAAAAGACAATCAAAACAATTATACTTACTTACGCAAAACAAACAAACTCTTGTGTCATGATAAGTACATCGCATCTTGAACAATACACGTCAGCCGATACACAAACTGCCAATATTAACAAACTTTCCAGTTCAACTGCTTTAAGTCACATTCTCCCATCCCAATTACTGATTAATCCACAACAACTCGACATAATCCAATCAACTCCTAATAATTGCAATTTGTTGTCAAAAATCCACTTATCACACAGCGTGTTATCGCACCTTCTGCATACTGCATATATCAGTCACGTGTTACTTGTGTGAATTGTTTGACACGAGTTTATGATTTGTGTACGGTGCGCATAAGGGTTTTTAAAGGCGGTGTTTGCCTTCAGATCAAAGCATAGCGGCGCAGTTTAGGCACCGCGGGATGTAAGATTTTGGAAGTCAAGCACATAGCCGCTATGCTTAAATGGCCTGTGGAGAACCCTGGTATTCATGCTTGGTGTAGTGGTATTCATGCCTGTTCGTGGTATTCATGCCTGGTGTAGTGGTATTCATGCCTGGTGTAGCACTGTGGTATTCATTCCTTCCTGGTGTAGTGGTATTCATGCCCGGTGTAGTGGTATTCTTGCCTGGTGTAGCACTATGGTATTCTTGCCTGGTGTAGCACTATGGTATTCATGCCTGCTGTAGCAATGTGATATTCATGCCTGGTGTAGCACTGTGGTATTCATGCCTGGTGTAGCACTGTGGTATTCATGCCTGGTCGTGGTATTCATGCCTGGTGTAGCACTGTGATATTCATGCCTGGTGTAGTGGTATTCATGTCTGCTGTAGCACTGGTATTCATGCCTGGTGTAGCACTGTGGTATTCATGCCTGGTGTAGCACTGTGGTATTCATGCCTGGTGTAGCACTGTGGTATTCATGCCTGGTGTAGCACTGTGGTATTCATGCCTGGTCGTGGTATTCCTGCCTGGTGTAGTGGTATTCATGCCTGGTGTAGCACTGTGATATTCATGCCTGGTGTAGTGGTATTCATGTCTGGTGTAGCACTGGTATTCATGTCTGGTGTAGCACTGTGGTATTCATGCCTGGTGTAGTGGTATTCATGCCTGGTGTAGCACTGGTATTCATGCCTGGTGTAGCACTGTGGTAGTCATGCCTGGTGTAGCACTATGTAATTCATGCCTGGAGGCTGGTGTAGCACTGTGGTAGTCATGCCTGGTGTAGTGGTATACACCCCTGGTGTAGCACTGTGGTATTCATGCCTGGTGTAGTGTTATTCATGCCTGGTGTAGCACTGGTATTCATACCTGGTGTAGCACTGTGGTATTCATGCCCGGTGTAGTGGTATTCGTGCCTGGTGTAGCACTATGTTATTCATGCCTGGTGTAGCACTGTGGTAGTCATGCCTGGTGTAGTGGTATACATGCCTGGTGTAGCACTGTGGTATTCGTGCCTGGTGTAGTGTTATTCATGCCTGGTGTAGCACTGGTATTCATGCCTGGTGTAGCACTGTGGTATTCATGCCTGGTGTAGCACTGTGGTATTCCTGCCTGGTGTAGCACTGTGGTATTCATGCCTGGTGTAGCACTGTGATATTCATGCCTGGTGTAGCACTGTGGTATTCATGCCTGCTGTAGCACTGTGGTATTCATGCCTGGTGTAGCACTGGTATTCATGCCTGGTGTAGCACTGTGGTATTCCTGCCTGGTGTAGCACTGTGGTATTCATGCCTGGTGTAGCATTGTGGTATTCATGCCTGGTGTAGCACTGTGATATTCATGCCTGGTGTAGCACTGTGGTATTCATGCCTGCTGTAGCACTGTGGTATTCATGCCTGGTGTAGCACTGGTATTCATGCCTGGTGTAGCACTGTGGTATTGATGCCTGGTGTAGTGGTATTCCTGCCTGGTGTAGCACTGTGGTATTAATGCCTGGTGTAGTGGTATTCATGTGTGTTGTAGTGGGATTCATGCCTGGTGTAGGGGTAGTCATAGGTGTAGTGGTATTCATGCCTGGTGTAGCACTGTGGTATTCATCTGGTGTAGTGGTATTCATGCCTGGTGTAGCACTGTGGTATTCATGCCTGGTGTAGTGTTGTTCATGCCTGGTGTAGTGGTATTTATGCCTGGTGTAGCACTGGTATTCATGCCTGGTGTAGCACTGTGGTATTCATGACTGGTGTACAGTGTATTAGCCAGCCAACCGTGCAGCCATCTTTTGCAAGGCTGTTTTTGAAAAATCGTGGTCAGTATTTGGGGGAGTGGGTGGGGTAAAAAAAAGTGTTTTTTTTCCTCAAGGTGTACCAGAAGTGAATCAAATCCCATTGAGTCCAATGCAATATTGTCCAAGCTTTCTAGTTAGCCATTTTTCAAAATGAAGTTCAAACTATGATTCACTTACATGTTCTTATATAGTCATGAGACCTGCCTCTCTAGAAAACTGCTGAGAATAGTAGGGGACATGTGGCATATAAGAAAATAAAATTCTGATCTTTGTTGATACCGTGAACAAACTGCGTTCATTCGGCACCTCTTAAATGTGTTCTACTTTCACTTTCAAAACTGTCAAGTTGATAAATAAAATCATCATACAACCATGCAAATGGTTTTTAGCTATCACAAACAAGTCAATAAAGTCATTTCAGCCAGAAAAACAGGCCTTAAATACTCAAAAATGCCTTTTATCACAAAAAAAGTTAGGGATTATATATTTGGGAACTCCTTTTGACTACACCAGGCATGACTGACTGACTGACTCTACACCAGGCATGACTGACTGAATTGGATTTTATAGTCGCACCAACAGCTAAGGTCATATGGCGACTTTCCAGCTTCCATTGATGCATGGGCGGGCACCTGGGTAGAACCACAGACGTTCCGCAAGCCAGCTGGACAGCTTACACCAGGCATGAATACCACAGTGATTTACTTCAACAACACTTCCAAACTCTTACTTTCTCAATATTGTTTTGTTTTGTATACATTTATAGAAGAAATATGTTCTAAATTGTACTTTTTTTCACCTTTATCTGTAAAAATAAGTTACCCCAGAGACGCCCACTTGTCTCGAATTGGCGTGTAGCACTTGTTAGCAAATTATTTTGCACACCCTGTTTGCATACTTGCACACCCAGTTCTTGAATTTCTGCCTAATACACTGCTGGTGTAGCACTGTAGTATGCATGCCTGGTGTAGTGATATTCATGCCTGGTGTAGCACTGTGGTATTTATGCCTGGTGTAGCAGTTGTATTCATTCCTGGTGTAGTACTGTGATATTCAGGCCTGGTGTAGCACTGGTATTCATGCTGGCATAATGGTATTCATGCCTGGTCTGGTGTAAACTGTTGAGTTTTTGACTGCACCGTTAGCGGGAAGCTCGTTTTACTGAGGTGGGGTGGTGTTACACGATCTCTTTCTACTTAGATATTTTGGTGTAAATTAGTCTTTTCGGTGGGCTGGTGTGAAAAGGTGGTACATGTTATGAACAAATGAATATGATTTTTAGATATACAATGTACATGTGTTATTGCTTGAAATAGAGCCCTATGTGAATAGATTATCATGTTAATCCTTTATTTTCTGGCCAGTTACACAATTTCTCTGCAGAGAAAGGCATTTTGGAAGCCGGACCCCTTGTCTTAATATGTATACTTAATATCATGGGTTTTCGATATTTGGGGTTTTAGGACTCTATACCAAACCATTTGAACACCATCCCAACACCGTGCCGACCCCCTTTGGTGTGAAATATACCCCCGTAACGAGCCCCTCTATGCATTCTCGCCCTCGATCGATACTAGTATCATGAATTTGATTTGATGTCAGTATTATGCAGGAAGTAAGTCACACGCCAGATTAGTGTGAAATGCCCATCATTGTGTAAATCAGTTACTGAGATGGTGTTGTCGCTTTGTATATCGGTCGGTGTGTCGTAGTGACCCAAGGTAATCTTCTGTTCAATAATTAAAAATCATGATGCAACACTTGACCTAGTACTGTATCCATATTATCCGATCAAATAACCGATGTATTTTTATCAGCCAATGAAACAACTCCCTTTCACTACCACGTGGTAAAGTGAAACAATGGCGAGTCAATCAGACCAATTTGTAAACAAGTTGGACATATAAATGATTATGGCAATTTGACGGCGTTGCTTGATGTGCAGAGACTATCGACGCATGTCGTAATAAATAGGTGTGCATCTGTTTTTATTTCCACTTTGTTTTGAAACTTGAAGCATGTTTGCCATTGTATCCAAGATCTACTTCGACCTTGGCTAATTTCGATAATTATTCGAAGAATTGGCATCTTAAAAAGATAAACCGTGCTAATAATTTCCAACACAGAAAATTGAGCTTGCTGATTTATCTATGTGAAATCTAGGAAAAAAACTTCTGTTTGACCTAATGCATCTTTCTTCTTTTTAAGGCGGTAGCTTTCAGCTAGCGTCTTCTTGTGAAGCCCTTCATCTGTTTCTGAATACACTCATTTGATTGGTCAATTCGTAGCTCATCATATATGCAAAGCTTTTCTGCCATATCAAACCTCCAAAGAAATTAGTTCATTAATTAAGTATCTACATCGTTATTGTCTAAGCTTTTTTATCGGAAAAAACTTATGGAGTGTATACAAAAATAAAATAATGACCTGAAAAAATATGCGTATTTGTGTTTTTGAAGCCCTTTCAATTTGTTTTTATTTTTAAACTGCGTACTAATTTGGACCTGGTTGCCTCGAATAGTTTCGGCTGTTTCCGTCCATATGCTAGACTGGCGTATTAATTGGCCTAAAATATATATGAAACAGATAGTTTAGCAAGTCATATGCAAATAACTTGCAACATTAAGCTTTACATCAAAGTAATTTATTTTCAAATGTTTAAGCTGTAAAAAGAAGCTGTCAAATGTGTTAAATAAATATTTATAGATCGCTCTACTTTTTCTATCCGTGAACTGATTACAACATCGGCATATACTAAAATTAGGAATGGAGTCTTGAGCTGAGGGATGGAGTTGAGGGATGGAGAAAAAAGTTAAAAAGTGTTGAGCTTTACTTCTTTATGAGTCAATCATGCAACTTTTCTTAAAACAATTCTTTTATTTGAATCATGTAAAGATACTTTAGATGTAATTCTTAAAAAACAAAACACTTTTCCTATATAATATACATCGTTTTTCGTATGCAGACTATACGCATGACTTTATATAAAGTTATTAACGAATTGAGTATATAGCTCTTAAATCAAATGTCACAATTTACACTAATAGTACTAGGCAGCGATATACATGTCTATTTAATTCCATGTACTAGGGTACCAGCCAAAGCCATAACAAGAAGATGTGAAAGCAGTTAAGTAAATAGTTATAGCTCGGTCTACTTTTTCTTTAAAAGAAGATATTCGGCCATCTCCGTGAACTGATTACATCGTCAGCATATACTAAAATCAGGAGTGGAGTCTTGAGTGATAGATGGAGTTTAGTTTTGACGTGAACACATTTTATTTACTTTTATATTAAGAAGGAAATGCAACGACTCTCTTTATCTATATTGATTATTGATTTTATATTCTTTTCTGTTGTGGCTATTACAGTCAATATTTACCATAAAAATTAAGGTGCGTAATTTTCTTTTCTTTACAGTTTTCTTAATGTTCATCCTATTGAAAATGTAATACATAGTTTAGATGCGTCTTAAAATTCATATTTGTTACCACTATTAAAACAAATAAAAATATTTATCAGAAAAAAATTAATTGAATCACAAGATATTTTTCTTTTTAAGAATTTACCTGGAAAAAAAAATACAGTTCAATTAATTACTTTCTGTTAAACATTTTTAAAAGTGCAAAAAATATAACCCCTTATTTGACTAAAAAAACATAAAAAAAACGGAAGTATATGATGGAATAATATACATCTATATAAATATATGCTTCTGTGCCTAAATTTAATGAAAATAGATAATCAAGTAGGTGATTTTAATCTTATGTCTGATAATAAAATCAGATATAGATCTATTTATTATTATAACTTAAAAAATATGAAAGGAAAGAAGGGCATCATAGTTTTCCCACCTGTCATTAGAAGTTCCATGGAAGAAGAATATATTTACAACTTTAAGTTCTTTAATAAATAATTATGAAAAAAATCGTGTTTTTTTCTCTTTTCAAATAAATAATCTAGTTGCTTTTTATCCAAAACACAACATCTACAGGCTCATTTTCGTATAAAGCTGGAGAACTGGTACTAAATTTAGATTTTTTTTTATTTATTTTTTTCATAGTCTATACCATTATGCCATTATAGGCGGAAGGACTCAAAACATGGATTACACAAACACACTATTTAGATTTTTTTGTTTTATACTTTTTTTCCATCATAAGTTATCTTATTCGTCCATGATACATGGCATAAATTATATATATTACTAAATTAGGACAACATTTGCAGTTAAGAATGTAAACAATTTGGTTTAAAATAATAAACATGTATAGTACAAGAAAAGATAAAGCTTCTGAACT
Organism: Cyrtodaria siliqua; assembly: GCA_037043455.1. Lineage (NCBI taxonomy): Eukaryota > Metazoa > Mollusca > Bivalvia > Adapedonta > Hiatellidae > Cyrtodaria > Cyrtodaria siliqua. Next base: position 62,856 of record JAWPHD010005772.1, on the reverse strand, counting down.
CGGGTCCTGTATAGATAACGGCACTCCACTCCAGGTTTTAGAGTATGCCAAATACATCCGGGTCGTGGCGGAAGAAAATAGTTCCTCGTGTTTCATAACAGCGGCCATTTTGTTAGATGAAAATATTGAGGAAATCAGATCAAAACAAATTAAGGTTTGTATGTTATAATATTGATTAACCAAGTGTAAGCATTTGCTAAAAAGGTTTGTTAATATGTAATGCGTGCAATTATATAAATATGTGCTCATAGGCTAGTGTGTAAAAAGTGTTTTTACTGTTTTTTTTTCACAAATTGTTTTGCATAAAATTTTCACTTCATTAACACACACGACATTATTAATAAAAAAAGGCATTCACTTTCATTGAATATTAGTTAATCCCCCGAAATATCTCCATCATTATCACAACTAGGCCTATATTGAAAGGACAGTACTGGCAATCAAGTGGTCTACTACTCGGCAGCTGCATAATTTTTGTGCAGTATCGTAAACAAACTCGATAATCAATCCAATAACTTGGAACAAGTAGAATTCTATTAAAGCATAGTTTTTTTTAATTAAATGAGATTAATGATTTAAACTTGCTCAGAAATTTGAAATTAATTCATGGATTGTTTATTTATCGGGAGCTTGAAAACACACCATGACACTTGGAATATGAATTGATTTATTTATCGGGAGCTTGAAATAAATAATTCATAAAAAAACAACCGCTTGCCGGATTAAAAAATAATTTAACAGAAATAGTTGTAATGTGACTTACAAAATGGAAATTTTTGTCTTGATTCATCAAAAAACTTGGCCACCAGTAGGCGTGGCTCATTTCTCCATATATATGTATATATATAGTAAATCTTTTAAAATCTTTTTGTTAGTTAATAATGATGTATTTCAGTAACTACTTCATGGATGGATGATTATTCTGCACTGAATTTTTGACAGATTACTTCCCTTCATTTCAAACATAAATTACGGGGTTTCACATATTTCTATGCAACTCGGGTGAGCGATCCAGGGCCATTATGGCACTCTTGTTTTACAGAGTTGTGGCCCCATTTCTCAGTCTTATTAGCAACATTCTTGTCCGGCCAATTTCTCTGCAACTGCTTGATGGAATTTAATAGAATTTTATAGGAAGCTTGTATACCAAGAGAAGATGTGCATGATGTAAAGAAATTCCATTTGAATGTTTTTTAACACAGTTATGACCCCTTTTCTTATAATGCATATAGTCTAATATACTCAAATACATGTCCACCCAATTTCTCAGGAAGCACTTGATGGAATTAAATTAATTTTCATAGGAAGACGTCTAATGAGAGTATTATATTCCTTTTGTTGAGTCATTACCTCATCTCAAGCACGTGATCAGCATTCATTAATCATTATATAATTATATTTCTTTATCCACATGCTTGCAACCGCCTTTCAGGACCTTCAGTCCTTTGATTAGATAAATGGGATGCAGAGTTGTCCGTTGTCCGTCCATCGTTAGTCCGTCGTTTACTTTTGTCTCGTTAAGACAATAGGGCCTTCTTTTTTCTTCCGATCTTTACCAAACTTTAACAGGTTGTTAATATCATTGAAAGCTCGGACAAGTACAAAACCAGCCAGATCAGACCAGTAACAGCGTAGTTATGGCCCTTGATTTAGTTAAAAATGCTATATTTCTATATTTTGTCTCGTTAAGACGATAGGGTCTTCATTTTTCATGCTATCTTTACCAAACTTTACCACATTGTTAATATCAATGAAAGCTCGGACAAGTTCGAAAACCAGCCAGATCGGATCAGTAACAGTGGAGTTGTGGTCCTTGATTTAGTTAAAAATGCTATATTTTGCCTCGTTAAGACAGTAGGGGCTTCATTGTTCATCCGATCTTTACCAAACTTTATCACATTGTTAGTGTTGTTGAAAGCTCGAACGAGTTCGAAAATCAGCCATATCGGACCAGTAACAGCGGAGTTATGGCCCTTGATTTAGTTCAAAATACTATATTTTGCCTTGTTACGGCGATAGGGCGTTCATTTTTTATCCGATCTTTACCCAACTTTATCGGATTGTTGATGTCAACGAAAGCTCGGTCAAGTTCGAAAACCAGCCAGACCGGACCAGTAACAGCTGCATTATGGCCCTTGATTTAGTTAAAAATGCTGTATATTTTACCTTATTAAGACGATGTATACGGCCTCCATTTTTCATCTGATCTTTACCAAATTTACCAGATTGTTAATGTCAATAAAAGCTTGGACAAGTTCGAAAACCAGCAAAGCGGACCAGTACCAGCGGAGTTATGGCCCTTGATTTCTTTAAATATGCTTATGCTATATTTTCCTTGTTAAGGGATAGAGCCTTCATTTTTCATCTGATCTTTACCAAACATTACCAGATTTTTGACTTTTTTTTATTTTTTTATTATTTTTATATATCTTTATTTTTTTTAAATTTTTTAATTTTTTTTTTATTATTATTTTTTTTTTATGCCCCCAATAGTAGTCGCACTGTCTGTCCGTTCGTGATCGTTCGTGATTGTTTGTCCCCGTTCACTCGTGTCTGCTTCATAACTCTGACAATATTGGACGGATTTTCAAATAACTTCGCACAGTTGCTCACCACAACAAAACGATGTGTCGCTCACAAAATCCAGGTCCGTGGCTCCAAGGTCAAGGTCACACTTAGAGGTCAAAGGTTGTCCGTTCGTCTGTACTATCGTGTCTGCTTCATAACTCGGACAATAATGGATGGATTTTCAAATAATTTCGCACAATTGCTCACCATAACGAGACGACATGTCGCGCACAAAATCCAGGTCTGTGACTCCAAGGTCAAAGTCACATTTAGAGGTCAAAGGTCAAAACAAAGTGCTTTCGTGTCCGGTTAATAACTTTGACATTCATGGACAGATTTTCAAATAACTTGGCACAATTGCTGATTATAACTAGGCGACGTGTCGCGCACAAAACTCGGGTCCCTGGCTCCATGGTCAAGGTCACACTTAAAGGTCAAAGGCCAAAACAAAGTGCTTTTGTGTCCGGTTAATAACTCTGACATTCATGGGCAGATTTTCAAATAACTTGGCACAGTTGCTCACCACAACTAGATGGCGTGTCGCGCACAAAACTCAGGTCCGTGGATCCAAGGTCAAGGTCACACTTAGAGTTCAAAGGTCAAAACAAAGTGCTTTCGTGTCCGTTTAATAACTCTGACATTCATGGGCAGATTTTCAAATAACTTGGCACAATTGCTCAACACAACTAGACGACGTGTCGTGCACAAAACCCAGGTCCGTAGCTCCAAGGTCAAGGTCACATTTAGAGGTCAAATATCAAATTGTGTCCAGTCAGTAACTCTGGCATTCCTGGACGGATATTCAAATAACTTGGCATAATTGCTCAGCACAACCAGACGACATGTCGCGCACAAAATCAACTAGGATCAATTAGACATCAAGAGCAACATCAGGCCTGTACATCAACTTTTGGATCCTCTTGTCCTTTCGGACAAGTGACTTCAGAAATCCACTTGTCCTGACCTATAATGAACTTGTCCGAATATGAAATCTCAATTTTTTACTGTAAAGGCATTGAAACATGTAAAATAAAGCAGTTCGAAACCAGAAAAGAATGATCTTTTATTGAAACATTTCAACATTTCTATTCAGAGATTGCGATCCGATGAAGCGTGATACAGTCACGCGGAATACAACTTTTTCGCAGCATCCCCGTGGCCGTTTTTTCAATCAAAGTCACAAATCCCCGCGATCGTAACGCAGATTGTCACCCGATATATCGCGGGATGCGGGGATACCCCGCGACCGTAAAAATCACCGCGATTGAAAAATCCAGTCTCGAAAGGAAGCAATCACCGCGATTCTCTGTGATAGGTTCGCGGGGGAATGCGGGGCAAGATAAATTCAATGAATGCATTTCGAAAGCAATACGTATTTCAAACTTTTAATGCATTTAATAACACATATTTTTCGTTTTTGTTGTCCAAAAGTCGCATTTCTCTTCACCAGACATAAATTGGCTACCCACAATCCTTTGCGATGTGTGTACCTATTGGCACTAATAACGGAATTCTTTACAATTTTTTCAGATTATTTCTGACTAAAGAACTCATCGATGTATTAATAATCAACAGCAGAATAGTAAAATGTGTTACAAATAACGATTAATTAAAACTATAATTCTAATTTTCAGTATAAGAATTACTAATTGAATTTTATGCTCAGTCACCGTGAAGTCGGTAATAGGAACCGCCATATAACTATCATGAATACATTCAGGGGTGTAAAAAATTGGAAAAATCCACTCGCCCTGCAGGACTAGTGGAAGCAAAAAGCTACTCGCCCTAACCAATTTACCACTCGCCCTGCAGTATATAACATGTACATTATTTTCACCACTATAGTAAGCTACACTGTCAAAGGCAACAGTCTTTTAGATTTATTCCCTTCCACGCGGACATTCATCGGTGAGTGTACACAAAAAAACAAGAGGTCAATGACCTTGAAACTCTACTGATAGGTGTTTGATAGCTAGATCAGCATTCCTGTGAAGTTTCATGAAAATCCGTCAAGTAGTTTCAGAGGAGTAGTCGATACAAGTTTTCATTATATAACTCTATGTAAACAAAGATGGCCGTTGGCGGCCACGTTTAACGTAACATCAAAATAATTTTTGACAAGGATCAACATCATGTCATACTGATCATTTTAGAAAAAGAGGAGTAGTCGCTACAAGTTTTTACTAGATAACTCTATGTAAACAAAGATGGCCGCTGACAGCCATGTTTAACATCGAATCAAAACTATTTTCGACAAGGACCAACATCATGTCATGCTGATCATTTTAGAAAAAGTCCCATATCAGTATCACTTATAGTTTTCAAGAAGTAGTCGCTACAAACTTGTTTTATGAAAATCTATTTTTAGCCGTGGCGGCCATCAAGAGCAACATTCATGTTAAGTTTCATGAAAATCCGTCAAATAGTTTCAGAGGAGTAGTCGCTACAAGTTTTCATTATATAACTCTATGTCAGAGATGCCAACCACTACGATTTGTCCGTATTTTATACGAATTTCTATTCTATTTACCCCACTACGACCAGTTTGCATGCAACTACGAATTTCGTTGTGATCGTGAAAAAAAAAATAAAAAAAATAAAATAAAAATACAGTGACTGAATTAGGTAATGTTCTACGACTAACATAATTGAAACCATGAGAACTAATATCTCTTAAATGTACACAGTGCTCCAAGAATAGGATAGCCCGACGCACGGGGCTCCTCGTAATCCATTCTGGGCCTGTCTCATTTTGCATACAAGGAGCCCGTCGGGCCTGTTTTAAAAAAAAGAAGAAAAAAAAGAAAAAAGATTTTTATTTTATTTTACTTGATCTCAAGGTCCTCAAGACAAAATACCCCCATGTGTATTCTGAACTATGAAAACACTTGCAATAAAGTAATTAAAATGTGTTACACACAAATTGAAACAATAAGAAGTTTGAATATTTTGCCTGGCGTCGTGTCGCCATAGTGTCGGCAGTTTGTCACAACTTTGAGATCGACAATTTCTGACGTAAAACTACATTATCCTGCTAGGTTTGTGTTTTCTTTCCTCTTTGATAAGAAATACCATTTTTGTCACTCAAAGCACATTAATGCATGAAAAAAGTTCCTTATTGATGGTATTTCGATTGAATGTTTGTGAAATTTTCAGGCCGTAAAAGTGCGGTGTCCTAGTATTTCGGATGGTACATAATTTCGGATTCTTTTTTTTTTTTTTTTTTTTTACGTAATCGAATAACAACCTACACTCTAGTACAAATACTGATGACTGATTGTCAGTGATATGACATTTCAGTCAATTGTTATAAAACAGTAGAACGACTACTCTAGTAATTTTACAGATTGCCAGAGTGATGTGACATTTCATGTTGTGTTTCATTGTAACATGATTAAAAATAGCTTGACTTTTCAGCAAATATCAGTGTCATTTTTGGCCATAGAATGCAGGAGATTGCATCTCAGAATCAATAAAAAATCGCGGGGGCATGCCCCCGAACTCCCCTAGCACCTTGGGTCAATTCGTGACCCTCGCCCTACAGATTTAACAACCAATGACTACAGATTGCATCCAAACAGTGTTGGCATCTCTGCTATGTAAACAAAGATGGCCGCTGGCAAGCATGTTTAACGTCGAATCAAATTGATTTTCGGCAAGGATCAACATCATGTCATACTGATTATTTTAGGAAAAGACGCATATCAATATCACTTATAGTTTTTGCTCTACAAACTTGTTTTTTAAAAAATCATTTTTAGCCGTGGCAGCCATCTTGCATTTCCATTCAACCTGAAATTTTTCTAGGATCAATAAGACATCAAGAGCAACATTCCTGTGAAGTTTCATGAAAATCCGTCGAGGAGTTTCAGAGAAGTAGTCGCTACAAGTTTTCATTATAAAACTCGATGTAAACAAAGATGGCCGCTGGCGGTCATGTTTAACGTCGCATCAAAATAATTTTTTCGACAAAGATCAACTTCATTCCATACTGATCATTTTAGAAAAAGTCCCATATCAATATCACATAGTTTTCAAGAAGTACTCGCTAGAAACTTGTTTTTGGAAAATCTATTTTTAGCTGTGGCGGCCAACTTGAATTTCCGACCCACATGAAATATTGCTAGGAATGATCATTTAGACATCAAGAGCAACATTCCTGTGAAGTTTCATGGAAATCCGTCGAGTAGTTTTAGAGGAGTAGTCGCTACAAGTTTTTACTATATAACTATGTAAACAATGATGGCCGCTGGCAGCCATTTTTAACGTCGAATCAAAGACGATTTTAGACAAGGACCAACATTATGTCATGCTGATCATTTTAGAAAAAGTCCCATATCAATATCACTTAGAGTTTTCAAGAAGTAGTCGCTACAAACTTGTTTTTTAAAAATCTATTTTTAGATTTGGTGGCCATGTTTGATTTCATATCAACATGAATTTTTGCTAGGATCAACTAGACTTCATGGGCAACATTTCTGAAAAGTTTCATGAAAATCCATTCAGTAGTTTCAGAGGAGTAGTTGCTACAAAAAAAGTTAACGGACGGACAGATAGACAGACGGACGGACCACGTATCTCTGATCAGTAGAGCTAAAAAGCGCGGAGAATTAAATTCTACAACAACAACAACATTCTGCTAAACTTTCTCTCCAGTATTTTGTCTCCATTGGACAAATAATAGACGCCAGAACTAATTAATAGCGGTTGGAAACTACGCTTGTTGTTCAGCCATACCCGTTCTGAATCGCCGGCACTCAGGCCGAATCTGCTTGCAGTCGCTGACGCAGACTTTCCGAACAGCGACCTGATGTCTGCTTGTTTATCAGCTATGTTTACGATGTCGATATAAAAAAACAGTCTGACTGGTTAGCGATATATTGCATCACACTCCAGATGATTTTAGCGTGAATTGAATCACAGTCTATATGACGCCTAGGTTACCTGGTAACAAACAAACACCTGTTAATCTAGGTCCTGCAAACGACAATACGGAACAAAATTACGCGTCAGAAATGATCCAGATTTGAAATCTTGCAACATCGTGTTTGAACGATAGTTTAACTTAATTTTAATAGTACAAAAAGTCACTCACCCTGTCGGACGACCAAACGCCTAATGTTACTCGTCTGAGGCAGCTTGCACTCGCCAATGCGAGCGGGCGAGTGGAATTTTACACCCCTGACATTATCCGGGCATTTGAATTTTACGAAAACAAAATAAAATTGTCTTCTACTTCGATTTTTTTATAGTTATTGAATAATAATGCATTAAATTGACTGCAGAAGTGTACATTGTTACTGAAGGTAAATCGCGGCGATGGCCTGCGATTTCACACCGGGTCAAGCGGTGTGTGAATCAAAACGGATCAGGGCGAATCGCGGTGATTGTGTCGCGGTGGTCAAAAGTAATTGTCCCCGCGTTGAGTGGACTGTCTGCCGTTAGCAGGGACAAAATCAGCGTGTCCGCGGTGAGATAAAATCCCCGCATTAAGTGTGATTAGTCAATGAAGCGAGTGACTGCAATTTACTTTTTTTTTGAAAGTTTTTGAAGGCCCTATCTTATTAACGAGGAAAAATTTAGCATTTTTAACTAAACCAAGGGCCATAACTCTGCTGTTACTGGTCCGATATGGCTGGTTTTAGAACTTGTCCAATCTGGTAAAGTTTGGTAAAGGTCGAATGAAAAATGAAGGTCCTATCGTCTTAACGAGGCAAAATATATGATTTTTAACAAAATCAAGAGCCATAACTCTGCTGTTACTCGTCCGATCTGGCTGGTTTTCGAACTTGGCCAGTAGAGCTAATAAAAAAACAAACATTTAAAACAATATGCCCAAAAGGGCCTGCGGACGCTCTACTGGCTAACATGGCTCTTATAACATCAATGAAGCAAGTGACTGCCTTTTACGTTTTTTGAAAGTTTAGGGCAAAAAACGGTTTTTTGACTAAATCAGGTCTTTAACTAAAGAATCTGGTAAAGTAGCAACTACTTCTTGAAAACTTTTTCTAAAATGATCAGTATGACATGATGTTGATCTTTGTCGAAAATTATTTTAATGCGACGTTAAACATGGCCGCCAGCGGCCATCTTTGTTTACATAGAGTTATGTAATGAAAAATTGCAGCGACTACTCCTCTGAAACAACTTGACGGATTTTCATGAAACTTCACAGGAATGCTGATCTAGCTATCAAAAACCTATCAGTAGAGCTTCAAGGTCATTGACCTCTTGTTATATTTATTTCTTTTGAATATTTGAATTCTTTTATTATTATTTTTTTAATTTTTATTATCTATACTGGCCAAGTTCGAAAACCAGCCGGATCGCACCAGAAATGGTGGAGTTTTAGTTAAAAATGCTATATTTTGCCTCTTTAAGACGATAGTCACTCGCTTCCTTGATGTTATAAGAGCCATATTAACCAGTAGAGCGACCACAGACCCTCTTGGGCCTCTTGTTTATTTTACTAATAATATTGTTACACATTTTTGTGTTTTGTGTTCTTGCACACATCTCTGTATATATTGCATAATCCCTTTACCCCATCCCCCTCCCCAACCACTATAAGATATTACAGTCTTTTCCAATTATAATTAATTTCTTTTATAATTGTGCACTTATAATTATGGTCCTGAGTATAACTTGAACGTTACTGGAATGAATTACACAACTATACGGGGCGTCCGTGGCCATGTGGTTTAAGAGCCTCTGACTTGAAGGCACTTGCCCCTCACCGCTATTCCCATGGGACCGTGAATCTTTATGTGAGGAAGCTATCCAGCTCGGTGGTTCTGCTCAAGTGCCTGTCCGTGCAAGAAAATTGCCCGGATATGCACCTGCAGTTTTCCTCCACCAAAGTCGCCAGTCGACCGTAGCTGTTGGTGCGACTATAAAATCCAATTATGAAAGAGCGCAATGACAGGAAGTGCATAGTGCACGAACCAAACGTATGCTTGAGTAAATACAGAGTTATCCCTCGTTGTGCTCATGAACAGACCTGTAAAATCTTGTTGCTTCATATTTCTACTAGAAATTACCTATTTAGAATTATTTATCTTCGTATTATTTTTCAGAAAAATGACCATGTATTAGTGTAATAATTTACAATGGCACAAGCGGCAAAATCATCAGACAGTAAGGAACACTTTAAACGAGAGGAGTTGCAGAGTTCAGACAGTAAGGAACACTTTAAACGAGAGGAGTTGCAGAGTCCTGAGAATCCATCTCCCAGTACTTATCAAGAGAAAATAAATGCCATTGACAAGTTGAAGATAATAAATGAACATAAAAACAGGTAATACATTATTTTACATTGCTCAAATTACGTAAGTAACTAAAATGTTAACATTATTATCGCCACCATTTGATTAGTAATAATGTCCTTTCTGTTTATCCGTCTGTCCTTCTGTCCATCTCTATCAGTCTATCACCATATCTCCTCCTAAACGCTGAACGGAGTTTGAAAAAACTTAGTTTCTGAATTCCCCACATGATAGCAACCTACAAGAGCAACATTACTTTGGGTTCCGCACCAAGAGGCCCTCAGGTCAACAGGTCAAATACACTAAACATTCAATAACACTATCATTATTTTTTCATATTTTTGCGTATATGTAATTGGTATTCAGGGTATTTAGGGTTTGACATTAACGGTTGCCCGCTTGTCCGATGACATGCATATTCTATTGGGGACAAGTTAATTGTCCCAGGTGACCTGTCCAACGGACGACAACATTTTAATCAAACAATTAATACATCTTTAAAAATGAAAAATCTCGAGTGAAAAATGTCGTCGAGCACCTTATAAATGATGAATACAAACTCTCTTGTTTTCATTGGTTGAGGCGTGACTTTCGTGTAATTATGAGAAAAAACGACTGAACTCGCCCCTTTTCCGTATATTATCGGAAATACTGCTCGTAGGTATTTCCAAAGATACAAACGTCGATTTGATGGGTTTGGTTTATTTGCCCCGGCAAAGCACCGCGTAAACCGTAACAAAAATCGGAAATGGATAGATTTTAAACATATTTTTGTTTACATTTTGTGTTAAATATAAAATATTTTGTAATTAATTGCGTACAAGTCGTACAAACTCGCTCATTTTCGTAGATCATCGGAATAACGAGCAGCATGCTGGTTCTATGGGCACCGCCATTGTTTTTTACACGTGATTGAACCTACATGACCGAAAAGTAGTATCCTAGTTGGTGTATATTCCTTTCCGATATTATTTTTGAAAAAAAATGATTGAGGCAGTTCGTGTTTCAAACCATATTTTCTCACAACATTATAAATATTACAGACACCGGTAGTGACCTAACTTGACCTTGAAAAATATATAGTCTTTGTCATCCAGACGTACGCAATCTGCTCAGAAAAGGTGGGCCATGAAGGTGGACATGCGGCTGGGTGATCAAGTCTAGAAAATAAACAAAAAAATGTGGCGATATCTGTCAGTTGAAAACCCCCCAGAAAAATGATAATGATCTTGTTTATAAATCACTTTTACATGAAGTACGGGGACAAGTAAATTTACTGGGGACAAGTAGACTAGTCCTGTCCTATGGACAAGTGGCCAAAAAAAGTTAATGTCAAACCCTGGTATTTGTACTCTTATGAAATTTGAACAAATGGAATGTTATTTTGGTGAGATCATAATATATATAACTTTTCCCTCTTACATCACCCGTGTGTCCCAGGGTAAGGGGTGTCAAAAGATTGAATACACTACAGGGTTTCCCCCAGAAAGTTGTGAAGTCATGTTGTTCTGACATTACATTTACCAAACTGGGCTTGAAAAAATAGTGCCTATTAATGGCAAAATGGCAAAATAACATACTTTTATGATTTTGGTGCAAAAGGAACAAGAATCACCCTAGAAATTGTATTTTTCTTCTTTTAAATCTGTTATTCATGAAAATTATGAAAATCTTAAGGCATGTTGCTCTGATGAAGGCATGTTGTTTTTCCTTTCTTTTCCAGGAAGGCATGTTGCATGCGACATGCCTTATGTTCCTGGGGGAAACCCTGCACTACAAATTCATTTACACTATCGGCTAAACATATGATTTATGTTGGGTGTAAAATAATGCATAACAGAAGTTTACAAACTTTACAATGGTTACGTTTTATCGATTATAATTGGGTCAAAATCAGATAAAAGGAAATAACGTCCATCACACTACCATTTTCAACTTCACAGTTTAGCTATAATTCCACTTGGATTAGATCAAGGTTTATCCTAATTTTTGGTTTATGCCCAAAAAAAGATAGTTTATCAATCCAATTAGTTTGTTTTTGACTGCAATTATAGAGCGCACAAATGTGAAGGGCGTTATGTTGACAATTTTCCCCCCATAATTCTGCTTATCCCTTTCTATATTCTGTGCAAGTAAAATCTACTTCCAAGTAGTTGAGCACATCCTTTCAATTGAAAGAAAACACAATATGGAGAGAGTTTCCCTCGTCTCGGGATCTTACCTGTTTTAAAGTGACGGGCGTTACTGGTTTTTACCCCTCTTTTTTCTTTTTTTTCATTTCCATATTAGACTTTTCAATACTTTTCATACACTATTGCAAAACTGCAGTAATTATTTATTGATTACGTTATTACCAGGATAAAAACTCATCTTATTTGATGCAACTCTTTATCCAAAAAGAGTGGAAGTTATGTTTGACAATTACAAGAAAGTGACGGTCGTTATGTGTGATATTGTCTATTCATTGTCAATTTCTGAATACAAAATGGGATCCGTTTGCATATACATATTGTTACCTAAAAAATGTACGATCAACTGTTCAAATCAGCATTTTTGTTGGAGCTTTAATTATGCTGATTACTTTGAACAACCCAGTGCGCGATCGGCAGTTATGTTTGAGCTTTGCATACTAACCTCGTTACTATCCGCTCCTTCGTCAAAATGTCACTTCCGTGACAATACTGACATGGGAAAACACTATGTGCAAAGCAGAGAATAGTTTACAGTACATTTTCATTGTAGTTTTTGGTAAACAGTTGGAAATTACAATCACTTTATTGGTCACCAGTACGTATACTTGATATTTTGAAATCTTATTGAGTGCTTGTGACGGACGTTATGGTGAAAAATTGTTGACCGACAAATTGTACTCATCATGCTTTCCTCTTTATTGGCTGTGTACACTTGAATTGATGAAGTAGTTCGCAAATAGCCTCATTATGAATAAATATTAATGTGGTAAACGTACGTGTACTTGACTCGCGTGAATGCTAGACGATCACATACGATCACATACAGAGGTTATGAATTTGACAGACAAACGATCGTCATCAGTAACATGTTTTTTTTATTTATAAAACTACTCCGCATGAGTAAAACAACTATTTATTTAAATAGTGTATGCTTTTTTCATTACTTTGTCGAAAACTGCAGTCTCGAGAAGTGACGTACCATAGTAATATACGGTTGAAAACAGACAATCATTTTGACAGACAGCATGACTACCGCTACGCATTTTCTTAGTATTTTTTTTCTACTTTATATTGCAAAAATTATCATTACAATCACATGATTAAGTAGGACAACCATTGTAATTGAAAATCATATTAGTAGAGGACACACTTCAGTAATCGGGAGATGAATATTATTAGTGCCAATATCGGCGCATGGACATTTTTGATTGGCACCTCAAACTTTCCTTGGCCAATCAGGTTTTGACAAACTGTCAAAGTGGGAGGGAAAATTCACAAAAATTCACAGGTCAGATTTATGACACTTCTCAATTACCGCTCGTGGTGAAATCGAAAGTGTGGTTAATTCGTAATCGGCACACTTTATGATAAGCGTCGGGCAACCATATTTCCGGAGCCCTGTAATCTAGATAAATAAAACTAAAACTATGGCTATCTAGATTTAACAATCGTGATAATGCCCATTCCTTCCATAAGATGAGAATATTTGCAAAAAGAAGCGAAAATGGAGAAAAAACGCTTCCCTGCTGTATTTGAGACTTGCAGTAGTGTAATTACACCTTAACGACATTTATATCCTTTCGCATAAGCAACAGGAAGGCGATGACACGATGGTGAATAGTCAAAACAACAATGTTGAAAAGTCGAGACTACAATGTTGAAAAGACGAAACTACGGTGGTCGAAACAACGATGTTGAATAGTCGAAACTTCGATATTGAAAAGTGAAAACTACGATGGTGAAATGTTGAAATGACGATAACACAATGATACGATGGTGAAAAGTAAAAACCACGATGTTGAAAGAATGACATGATTTCGGCTTTTCACCATCGTGGTTTCGACTTTTCATCATCATACTTTCGACTTGTCACCATTGCACTTTCGTTGTGTCGACTTTTCTCCATCGTAATTTCGTACTTTCGTGGTTTTTCGTGGTTTTTAGCTCTACTGGCCAAGGGCCAGCAGAGCTTATGGGATGGTGTGTTGTCCGTCTTCCGTCGTCCGTCGTCCGTCGTCCGTCCGTTAACTTTTCTTCAAACGACTTCTTCTCAGAAACCACTTGGCTAATTTTGACCAAACTTCACCTGGATGATCCTTAGATGAATGCTTTTTAGATTTGTTAAAATTAGGTCAGCGCTATATCCAAGATGGCTGCCATTACCATATATGGTCGAAACCTTGAAAAATCTTCTTCTCCAGAACCGCTGGACAGATTTCAACAGTTTTTGTTTTAAAATGATTGCCAACGCCTAGACTATCAAACTTGTTCAAATAAAGTCCCCGGGGTCAAAAGTGCCTGTGCACCGGGGGTCCAAACTTTGTATATTGAAGTTTTGCATGTTTTTCATATAGACATATAGGAAAAAACTTTAAAAAATCTTCTTCTCTGAAACCACAAAGCACAGAGCTCTCATGTATTACATGTAGCATCAGCTTATGGTCCTCTACTAAGTTTGTTCAAATGGTGACCCTGGGGTCAAATTTGTCCCCGCCCCGGGGGTCACAGTTTTACATAGACTTATATAGGATTTTTTTTTAAAAAATCTTCTTCTCGGAAACTACAAGAGCCAGAGGTTTGATATTTTGCATTTACTATAAGCTTATGGTCCTTTACCAAGTTTGTTCAAATGATGACCCTCGGGTCACATTTGGCCCTGCCCCAAGGGTCACATGTTTTACATAGACGTGTATAGGGAAAAACTTAAAAAATCTTCTTCTCTAAAACTGCAAGAGCCAGAGGTTTAATATTTTGCATTTGCCATAAGCTTATGGTCTTCTACCAAGTTTGTTCAAATGGTGACCCTGGGGTCACACCTTGCCCCGCCCCGGGGGGTCACAGTTTTACATAAATGCTTGTATAGGCAAAAACTGAAAAAAAACTTCTTCTCTGGAACCACATGGCACAGAGCTCTCATGTATTACATGTAGCATCAGCTTATGGTCCTCTACTAAGTTTGTTCAATGGTGACCCTGGGGTCAAATTTGTCGCCACCCCGAGGGTCACAGTTTTACATAGACTTATATAGGATTTTTTTTTTTAAATCTTCTTCTCGGAAACTACAAGAGCCAGAGGTTTGATATTTTACATTTATTATAAGCTTATAGTCCTTTACCAAGTTTGTTCAAATGGTAACCCTGGGGTCACATTTGGCCCCGCCCCAAGGGTCACATGTTTTACATAGACATGTATAGGGGAAAAACTTAAAAAATCTTCTTTTCTGAAACTGCAAGAGCCAGAGGTTTAATATTTTGCATTTGCTATAAGCTTATGGTCTTCTACCAAATTTGTTCAAATGGTGACCCTGGGGTCACACCTTGCCCCGCCCCGGGGGTCACAGTTTTACATAAATGCTTGTATAGGCAAAAACTGAAAAAAAACTTCTTCTCTGGAACCACATGGCACAGAGCTCTCATGTATTACATGTAGCATCAGCTTATGGTCCTCTACTAAGTTTGTTCAATGGTGACCCTGGGGTCAAATTTGTCGCCGCCCCGAGGGTCACAGTTTTATATAGACTTATATAGGATTTTTTTTTTTAAATCTTCTTCTCGGAAACTACAAGAGCCAGAGGTTTGATATTTTACATTTATTATAAGCTTATAGTCCTTTACCAAGTTTGTTCAAATGGTAACCCTGGGGTCGCATTTGGCCCCGCCCCAAGGGTCACATGTTTTACATAGACATGTATAGGGGAAAAACTTAAAAAATCTTCTTTTCTGAAACTGCAAGAGCCAGAGGTTTAATATTTTGCATTTGCTATAAGCTTATGGTCTTCTACCAAGTTTGTTCAAATGGTGACATTTTTCCCCACCCTGGGGGTCACAGTTTTATTTAGGCTTGTATAGTCAAAAACTGAAAAAAATCTTCTTCTCTGGAACCACATGGCACAGAGCTCTCATGTATTACATGTAGCATCATCTTATGGTCCTCTACCAAGTTTGTTCAAATGGTGTCCCTGGTGTCAAATTTGGACGCGCCCCGGGGTTAACAGTTTTTTAATTTTTTTTTTTTTTTAAATTTCAATTTTTTTTTGAATTTTTTTTTAAATTGTTTCAATTTTTATTAGCTCTACTGATCAGAGATCAGCAGAGCTTATGCCGTGGTGCGGCGTCCGTCTGTCCGTAAACTTTTATTTGTAGCGACTTCACAGCTGAAACTACTGGATGGATATTCATGAAACTTTACAGAAATGTTGCCCATAAAGTCTAGTTGATCCTAGCAAAAATTCATGTTGATGTGAAATCCAAGATGGCCGCCAAAGCTAAAAATAGAGTTTTAAAATACAAGTTTGTAGCGACTTCTTCTTGAAAACTATAAGTGATATTGATATGGGACTTTTTCTAAAATGATCAGCATGACATGATGTTGATCCTAGTCAAAAATCGTTTTGATTCAACGTTAAACATGGCTGCCAGCGGCCATCTTTGTTTACATAGAGTTATATAGTAAAAACTTGTAGCGACTACTTCTCTGAAACTACTTGGCGGATTGTCATGAAACTTTACAGGAATGTTGCTCTTGATGTCTAATTGATACTAGAAAAATTTCAGGTCGGCCGGAAATTCAAGATGGCCGTCACAGCTAAAAATAGATTTTTAAAAAATAAGTTTGTAGCGACTACTTCTTGAAAACTATAAGTGATATTGATATGGGACTTTTTCTAAAATGATCAGCATTACATGATGTTGATCCTAGTCAAAAATCGTTTTGATTCAACGTTAAACAAGGCTGCCAGCGGCCATCTTTGTTTACATAGAGTTATATAGTAAAAACTTGTAGCGACTACTCCTCTGAAACTACTAGGCGGATTGTCATGAAACTTTACAGGAATGTTGCTCTTGATGTCTAATTGATCCTATCAAAATTTCAGGTCGGCCGGAATCTCAAGATGGCCGTCACAGCTAAAAATAGATTTTTAAAAAATAGGTTTTTTAGCGACTACTTCTTGAAAACTATAAGTGATATTGATATGGGACTTTTTCTAAAATGATCAGCATGACATGATGTAGATCCTTGTGGAAAATTATTTTGATTCGACGTTAAACATGGCTGCCAGTGGCCATCTTTGGTTACATAGAGTTATATAGTAAAAACTTGTAGCGACTACTCCTCTGAAACTACTTGACGGATGTTCATGAAACTTCACAGGAATGTTGCTCTTGATGTCTAGTTGATCCTAGAAAAATGTCAGGTCGGCCGGAAATTCAAGATGGCCGCCACAGCTAAAAATAGATTTAAAATAAATAAGTTTGTACCGACTACTTCTTCAAAACAATAAGAGATATTGATATGGGACTTTTTCTAAAATGATCAGTATGACATGATGTTGGTCCTTGTCGAAAATCGTTTTGATTTGACCTTAAACATGGCTGCTTTGTTTACATAGAGTTATATAATGAAAACTTGTAGCGACTACTTCTTTGAAACTACCTGACGGATTTTCATGAAACTTCACAGGAATGTTGCTCTTAATGTCTTATTGATCTTAGCAAAATTTCAGGTCGGCCGGAAATTCAAGATGGCCGCCACGGTTAAAAATAGATTTTCAAAAAACAAGTCTGTAGCGACTACTTCCTGAAATCAAAATCAATCAGTAGAGCTTCAAGGTCATTGACCTCTTGTTTTAATTTTTTTTTTTTTTTTTTTTTTTTTTTTTCATTATCTTTTTAATTACTTGACACTTACTTTAAAATGTCTTGTCGGCGCTACTCATCCTAAATGCCTTGTTGAATTTCGACGAAACTTGGCAGGAAGCATCGGTAAGATGTCCAGTTGTGCATATCACCCTTTTGTTCCAGTTTGCTGATTTTTGACGGAGTGATGGCCCTTTGACATTTTTATTTTAAATTTCTTGTCGGCGCTTCTCCTCTTAAACGGCTTTTTGGATTTCTACGAAATTTGGCAGGAAGTCACAGTATGATGTCTAGTTGTGCAAAACGCGGTATATCAATGAAATCCTGGACAATTTCGAAAACCAGCTAGATCTTGTTAGTAATGACAGAGTTATGGCCCTTGATTTGTTGAAAAATGCTATATTGTATTTTCTTTGTAGCTATATCTATCTAAATCTATAAGAGCTGTTTTAGCCAGTAGAGCGTCCACAGGCCCTCTTGGGCCTCTTGTTCATTATTGGTTTTATAGCAATGTGCCGCGATAAACCGTAGTTATGCAACACATGATTATTATATATTCATAATACAAAGACTTCCAAAGAATACTCGAAACTACTCGTATAGTGATAAGGCCTAAAAAAAAAAATTGTGAGGTTCTGGTAACATGTTCAAAATTGGTAGGTAGGGTAGGTCGGATTTTTTTTTTTTTTAAGGATTTTTTTTTATGAATGCAAAGAAGATGCACTGTAATTACTGTAATTATAATTGTTTTCTATTTGCTCTTCACTTGTTACATACATACTTTATATTGTTATTTTTTTTTTTTTTTTTTTTTTTTTTTTTCGAAATGGACCAAAAAAACGTCAGGGTCGGCGGGTCGACCCGAACCACACAATTTTTTTTAGGCCTAATTTGCATCTCATCAGTCACCAGGGTACATATCGATTCATAATTTTACCTAATACTATACATTCCAAGTTGGTTATAGTTTTAGCACGGTGTGTCCCGCATTTGTTTCAGTCGATGACCCCTTAAAATTATATGCACATTTAAACCGAGTTAGGGACACATAATATGTGTCCTTAATTTGACCGTCCCTAATTCGGCGTGGCTCACATATGGTTCCACGGTGTCAAAAGTTCAAATACGTAAATCTGTCTGTCTCTCTCGTGTGTGTCGTGTCTATCTTTACTCACATTAATAGTCAAATTTCTTAAAATGGTTCACTAAATCTTTGTAAAGATGTGCATAATATATAGGCCAGTGCCCCAGATAAGCAGCGTATCTGCATATTTCACTCAATTAAAATTGCCAAATACCCCAATTAATTTCCCTGACATGCGTACCAGATACGCAAGCAATTTCTTTTTCACTCAAACATTTTAATTTTTCGAGCTTATCGACAAAGTGTTCAAATGATTGAAGTTTTTGTGCGTATTCCAATATTTACAAAAAGCAGATTTTACTTCCGGTGTTTATGTTGACTGGGACGTACATAATTATCGATAAAGTGGAGCAGTAAAAGAGACCGCTATATATTTGAATATGTACGCTATACCAGTCTATACTATTGTGTAGTCGTCTGTGCGCTTTCTTGTTTACTTTTGAAAGTGTTTGCGTTGAGCAGATGATTAAAATCATTGACAAACCACTGCCATGAATAACAAGTCAATAAAGTTCACATAAAGACGGGTAAGTTACCTTGCTAGTTTTATATTTGATCTCCAAATCACCCTATTATTATTGAAAATTTGAAATTCACTCAATTTTAATTTCATGAGTGAAATACCCAATAGGTCCAAAAGTTATCTGGGGCACTGATAGGCGTATTAAAATCTTCATGTATTAGTCAATCTACTTTCCTGGTATACTGGCGATTGCCAGTGGATCTTATGGGATGGCAAGATGTCAGTCGTCCGTCGTCAGTGTGTTAACGTTTGCCTCGTTGTCATAATAGGGCCTTCGTTTTCCATCTGGTCTTTAACAATATTGACCAGTTTTCTGATTTTGATAAAATCTTGGATAAGTTCGAAAACCAGTAGATCGAAAAAGTAACACCAGAGTTATGGCTCTTGCTTTTCACAAATATGCTATATTTTGCCTTGTTAAAATCTTTACCAAATTTGACCAGACTGTTGATATCAATGAAAGCTGGGTATAGTTTCGAACAGGTAACATCATGGTCCTTTATTTAGAGACTGTAGGATTGTACCCTATCCTATTATCTTGTTTTATTTTCGCTCAGTATTAATGAAGTGAAATTGAATGTTGTTCAACGGCTCAACAACACAGTAACTGTTATTTAGAGCCACCCCAGAGAGAGGGAAAAGACTCACAGTAATTCTAGCATGATTAGGGCACGGTTCCGGGATCCATCCACTGGGCACGCAAGCCCACACTTTAGTAACGAAAGGGTTATAGATCCAACAGGAAAAGTTTCATTCACAAAACAAAAATTTTTTAGCTTGACTATTCGAAGAATAAGAGAGCTTATGTAATCACCCCGGGGTCTGCGTCGGCGTCCCACATCAAGGTTTGCGTGTAAGCTGTGTTTACAAGTCTATATCTCTTACATTTCTTCTCCTAGCACAACCAAATTTGTTCATGGGCTTCCTTGTAGCATTATCTTAAGGGCTGCATAAGCAATTTTGGTTCCTGTAACCCATGGGCTCCCATGGAACCCAAATTATGATAGCCCATAAAATGTGTCCCATTTCACATCAAATTTTGCGTGTAAGCTGTGTTTACAAGTCCATATCTCTTACAATTCTTACCCTAGCACAACCAAATTTGGCCTTTAGCTTCCTTATAGCATTATCGTAAGGGCTGCTTAAGTAATTTTGGTCCCTGTAACCCCTGGGCTCCCATGGAACCCAAATTCTGATAGCCCTTAAAATATGTCTGTTTCACATCAAATTTTGCGTGTAAGCTGTGTTTACAGGTCTATATCTCTTACATTTTTTGTCCTAGCCGAACTAAATTTTGGAATTGGTTTCCTTATAGTATGTTGTAAAGGGTTGGATAAGTAATTTTGTCTTCTGCAAGTTCTGGGCTCCAATGGAACCCAAATTGTGATGGCCCATAAAATGTGCAATAAAGGCAGATCTAGGTTTGCATGTAAGCATGTATATATCTATAATTTTGGTTTGGGATTTGTTATAGCATTATGCATCTTATTACTTCACCCATATTGGGGCATGGGCTCCCTTCTCCCCCCACCCTCTACCCCCGCTATATGTTGCAACCCCCCCCCCCCCCCCACCCACCCCGCCCTGCATCTCACCCGATCACCCCCACCCCAGCCCACCCTAGACTTGATTTTTTTTTTTTTTTTTACATATTTCTGTGTTGCTTTTGTCAATTCTCCCCCATCACCCCAACCACCACGCCCCACACTTGAATTTTTATTTTTTATGTTTTTTTGAAAAAATATTTCTGTGTTGTTTCAATTCCTACACACATGTTGTTTTTTACATATTTCTGTGTTGTTTCAGTCATTTCTTACACATATATGTTGCCCGATCCCCCCCCCCCCCAACCCCCACTCCCCCCAACAACCCACTCCTGCCTCTCACCCTCACCCTGCTCCACCACCCCCACCCCACCCCACCCCACCCCCACTTTAAACTATTTTTTTTTTTTTTACATATTTCTGTGTTGCTTTTGTCAATTCTTACACATATATGTTGCAACCCCCTCCCCCCAACCCCTCTCACCCCATAACCCCCACCCCGCCCCACACTTCAATTTTTTTTTTTTTTTTTCATATTTCTTTGTTGTTTTATTCAATTCTTACACATATATGTTGCAACCTCCCCCCCCCCCCCCCACACCCCCCACACCCCGCCTCTCCCTCCTCCACCCCCCACCAAACCCCCACTTGAATTTTTTTTTTTTATTTTTTATTTTTTTTTACATATTTCTGTGTTGTTTCAGTCATTTCTTACACATATATGTTGCCCGATCCCCCCCCCCCCCCCAACCCCCACTCCCCCCAACAACCCACTCCTGCCTCTCACCCTCACCCTGCTCCACCACCCCCACCCCACCCCACCCCCACTTCAAACTATTATATTTTTTTTTTTACATATTTCTGTGTTGCTTTTGTCAATTCTTACACATATTTCTGTGTTGCTTATGTGTCTTGCCCCCCACCCCCACCAACCACACTAGATTTTTAATTTTTTTTACGTATTTCTGTGTAGTTTTGGTCAATTCTTACACATAGTTATGTTGTGCTCCCAACCCCACCCCACATTGTTGTAGCTTTGTTTTCTGATGGTATATACTAGCTATAAATTTATTATTCTCCGAAAAATCGAATAGTCGAGCTGCGCTGTTCTCCGACAGCTCTTGTATATTTTCTAGTTACTTTGACATGCCGTTCTATAAATATCCAAAACTGTGTATTTACCTTATTTTATTCATAGCAATGCTTACCTCCATACACAAAATCTTATGCTTGTTTAAGTTTGTGCCAACAGTCTAAAAACTAAACAGTATTTTTATAAATAATAATAACAATAATAAAAACATGCAATTGTAAATTTCTTCCACATGTTCTATAAGTTATTATTGATGTCTTGCCGCATGTTGTTTATTTTGTGGTACCTCATGTTGTCACTTTGTGAACTGAGAGAAGAAAGTATTGTATTGTATATATATTGTATATATTGTATTGTATATTGCAAAATGGACCATCGGAGAGTTAAACCGATGTTTCTTATTTGTATTTTATATTGCTTTACAAAAAATGTTGTTTGTTTCTCTAGATGTGGACTTTATTGTTAGAGAATTCCTTTTGATGGGATGTAGTATGTAGTTTGGTTACACTGTCTTATCTATTTGGACACTGAATACAGGATAATAGCGAGGATTGTGTACAAATAAAATGGATTTAAGCTAACCTGTAGGCCTTAATTCCAACTGACCGGATCTAGATCAGCAAGAATTTCTTTGAGTCATACATAGAGATTTACGTAACTTTTTTATGTGACCTACAGCGCTAAAGCGGGGAATTAGTGTCCTGAGGACACATTTTATCACAAGTTTTTGTATATTTGTCCTCCAGTATATCGCAATAATTTTGTTTTAATTCAAACACGTTTTGTTTATCACAAGTTTTCATATATTTGTCCTCCAGTATATCACAATAATTTTGTTTTAATTCAGACACGTTTTGTTTATCACAAGTTTTCATATATTTATCCTCCAGTATATCATAATTTTGTTTTAATTCAAACACGTTTTGTTTATCACAAGTTTCATATATTTGTCCTCCAGTATATCACAATAATTTTGTTTTAATTCAAACA
The DNA here is from genome assembly GCA_037043455.1 of Cyrtodaria siliqua. NCBI lineage: Eukaryota > Metazoa > Mollusca > Bivalvia > Adapedonta > Hiatellidae > Cyrtodaria > Cyrtodaria siliqua. The sequence goes on along the minus strand of JAWPHD010005772.1, from coordinate 39,901 downwards.
CGTTTTGTTTATCACAAGTTTTCACATATTTGTCCTCCAGTATATCGCAATAATTTTGTTTTAATTCACACGTTTTGTTTGCTTTTAAGACTATTTATTGTCAGATTTCGCTTATAAATATGTGCATTATATTGCGATTATAACCAATAATCCGGGAGCCTTTAAAGAAACTGAAAACTAATTTGAATTACCGAGCTCTTTATGTCCAGGGACTTTAAATATGAACTTTGAAGCATGAGGCTAGTAACTTATTTCAAGTTTGCTATAACGAGAATTTGCTATATTCGACTTCCCTAAAAACTCGGTGAAGTAACGGAAATTACCGTCCCAGCGCTAGCTCTATTTTCAACCCGTTTATACTTTAGATGTCACAAGCCTTGTTGTTCATTCATCCTTATAATTGTTTGCTTCAATGCGTGGTCCTTGCATGATTCATTCTCTGTTCAACTTGTATATCTTGTTTTACTGTACTTGATTTTCTTAGTATATACTACATGTATAAGTTTGGTCATGGTGTGTGGTGGACGAGCGCCTGCACCGACAGACGGTGGTTCTACATAATATCAATTAATGCGCTGTATTATTGACAGCTTTCTCCCATTGTTTTCACGTCTCTACCAATCTTTTCCAGATCCTGTGTTTCGAAAGTAATTAAGTTAAATGTACGATTCTCTCTTGCATATACCATGGATATAAAATAATATTGACCTTGCTTATTTCACTCATCTACACAAATGCATATAACAATTTTTTAAATATCGTAATTAGGGCTTTCCACCTTTCAGTGGAAAGACCTATTGTTTTCGTTCTGTTTATTCTTATTAAACTTGTTATCGTTATATCGTAGTCCATAAACTTGATTAGTGTACGTTCTAATTTTTTCTTTTCAACAGCTGTAGAGAAGTTCTAGAGAAACTGAAGACATCCTTCAGTGACTATGCAACTGAACCTCATCACCGAGTGCAGGCGTGGAGGTAATACTTATTTTAATTTTTGGAAAGCATTGCTATTGTTCATGTACTCCCACACGAAATGCATCATATATTGAATAATTCAGATAAATACCTTCCTTTTTTATCATCTGATGCAATAGACTCAATGATAAGTGTGACATGTGGATAAGGATTTAACCATCAACTGCTGGATATCACAAAATTCACACTCATATATAGGAAGGGGTTAATGATGGGTGTTTCAGTGTTTTTCAAACATGTACATACGAAATCGGTATTAATATTGGTAAATGGTAGTTGCCTACATTGGCCCAATGGCTAAAATGCATACATCGGTTAAATATTGACCAAGTATCTTGATTCACATCTCTCTATCAATAATGGAAAAATTGTAACTAAAATTGATGATAAGAAAAATGATATCGATTTTGAAATTGTTGATTTTCCCCACTTGGATGGGGGATGTCCCCAGATCAATATCTTACGAGGTGTATATATCTCATTTAATTAGTTTTTCTAGAGCTTGCAGCTTTGTTGAGGAAATCAGCATTCGTAATCTTAATATTACTAAAAAGGTTCATCTGCAAAGCTGCCGTAAGGCAAAAAAATAAAATATGTGCGTTTCCGGTGGCCCGACCGACCCTATTTTTAAGGGGCCGACCCTAAAAGTTATGAAAAAAACAACAAAAAAACAACAAAAAAACAACAAAAAAAACATTTTTTTTTATTTGTTATGAACAAGGATTTATCGAGGTAAACTGACATCACAGAGAAACTTTCAGCTGTATCATCAACTTGTATGGGGTTATGAGATAAATACATGTAGAATCTTACAATATCTTGCTCCAAAAAAAAAAAAAAGAAAAAAAAAAGAAAAGAAAATGCCTACCCTACCGACCCTATTTTTTTAGAGCATGCAATAGGAAACACACATATTTTATTTTTTTGGCCTTACCATAAGTTACGTAAGATTTCTGAAAATTCTACTACCGTAACACGAATTTGCTCAAAAATGAAATAGTAATCAAAAAACTCTTGCGACAAGGTTTATCACAACCTGACTTTTATGGAGATGTTGTTTACACGCTTCGAATCTTGTCGGTCATTATCATGTTCACATGTTTACGGCCACAACACAGTACGTAACAAAGCAATGTTAATGTCTAACTACTGAAAAGGGGATTCCTTGGAAGAAACACTCAAACGAGAGAAAAGTAGCACAATCTTGTGGAGTCTGTTCATGAGAAAGAAGGTGCAAGACCTCCCACGCTGCACTAGCACCGGCGTATTATAAGCCAAACAAATTTGAAAGGACCAGTAAGTAAATACTAATACTGGTTTGTAGTCGTGACTACTTTTCAAAGACGCCACGCGCTATTGTGAACGTCATAATGCTGAAAGGGGAATCCCTTGAAAGTAACAAACTCAAAAAGGGACAAACGAATGTCAGCAGAGCTTATGGGATGCCGAGTTGTCCGTCGTCTGTCCGTCGTCTGTTGTCCGCCCGTCATCCGTCCGTCGTTAACTTTTGTCTCGTTAAGACGATAGGGCCTTCATTTTTCATCTGATCTTTACCAAACTTTACCAGATTGTAAATGTCAATGAAAGCTCGGACAAGTTTGAAAACCAGCCAAATCGGACCAATAACAGCGGAGTTATGGCCCTGGATTTAGTTAAAAATGCTATATTTTGCCTCAAGACGATCATGAGGGCATCCATTTTTTATCCGATCTTTACCAAACTTTACCAGATTGTTAATGTCAATGATAGCTCGTACAAATCCGAAAACCAGCCAGGTCAGACCAGTAACAGCGGAGTTATGGCCCTTGATTTTGTTAAAAATGCTATATTTTGCCTCGTTAAGACGATAGGGCCTCCATTTTTCATCCGATCTTTAAAATTGTTAGTGTCAATAAAAGCTCGGATAAGTTTGAAAACCAACCAGATCGGACCAGTAACAGAGGAGTTATGGCCTTTGATTTAGTTAAAAATGCTATATTTTGCCTTGTTAAGACGATGGGGCCTCCATTTTTCATCCGATCTTTAAAATTGTTAGTGTCAATAAAAGCTCGGATAAGTTTGAAAGTCAACCAGATCGGACCAGTAACAGCGGAGTTATGGCCCTTGATTTAGTTAAAAATGCTATATTTTGCCTTGTTAAGACGATAGGGCCTTCCTTTTTAATCTCATCTTTACCAAACTTTAACAGATTGTTAATGTCAATGAAAGCTCGGAGAAGTTCAAAAACCAGCCAGATCGGACCAGTAACAGTGGAGTTATGGCCCTTGATTTAGTTAAAAATGCTATATTTTGCCTCGTTAAGATGATAGGGCCTTCATTTTTCACCTGATCTTTACTAAATTATACCAGATTGTTAATGTCAGTAAAAGCTCGGACCAGTAACAGCAGAGTTATGGCCCTTGATTTCGTTAAATATGCTATATTTTGCCTTGTTAAGGCGATATTCCCTTCATTTTTCATCTGATCTTTACCAATTTTTACCATATTTATGACTTTTTTTATTATTTTTTATTTTTTTTATTATTATATATTTTTTTTATTTTATTTTTTATTTTTATTATCTCTAATGGCCAAGTTCGAAAACCAGCCAGATTGGACAAGTAATGGCGGAGTTATGGCTCTTGATTATGTTAATAATGCTATATTTTGCCTCTTTAAGACGCTAGTCACTCGCTTCATTGATGGTATGCTTCATTGATGGTATAAGAGCCATATTAGCCAGTAGAGCATCCACAGGCCCAAGAGGGCCTCTTGTTTGTTGAATCTTCTCATAAGAAGTAATACGTATAAAATGTAACACCTCCCATGATTCCTTGCACAGGCGTAAGCTGTATGCTACTTTAAAGTCACACAGATGGGACTTCATCAGGATCGCAAAAGACCAGCAAGTAATTACACTAGTGTTTTGCAGTCGAGACACCTTTTCACAGCCGCCAAACAGCACTAAACACGCGCTTTTAGGGAACATAGTAAAATGAGATATGGGGTCATATAGAAACCGCAGCGTCCAAAAGGTGAATGTCAGTAAACACGGAAAATGCGATCCCATCGAAGAAACAAACACAAACGAGAGCAAAGTAGCAGACCATGTAATATTAGGTGCAACACATTTTACGCTCCCTAGCTCCTATTTAAGCGGTATTATATGCTTAAAAGAATAAAGATGGGATTTGATGATCACAAAGGACCACTACTGACTTACAGTTTTTGTCTCGCCTTTTGACGGCGTCAACATATTGTATTGTAACTTTTTTGTCCTTGGGAGTAGAATGTTCAAATTTCATATATAACCTCTTGCTCATTGCCCGTCTCAATGCCAATAACTTCCAGCCCTGCAACTGACCGTGGGTCAGAGTCAAGGTCACTTAAATACATGTACCGTCACAAAAATTTTAACATAAATATTGACGGTACATGTATTTTTCTGACCTTGACTCCGACCCACGTCCGTTGTAGGGCTGGAAGTTATTAGCATTAAGACAGACAATGACCAGGAGGTTATATATGAAATTTGAACATTCTACTCCCAAGGACAAGAAAGTTATAATACAATAGTCAGCGTTAAAATTTTGAACATTTTTGTTAACATTTCGGTTAACATTTCGGTTAAGTTCTTATAACTTATTTCTCCTTTGGAGTAGAGTGTTCAAATTTCATATATAACTTCGCTGGTTATTGTTCTTCTTATTCCAGTAATTATGTCTCCAACTGACCCTGTGTCAAGGTCATTTTCCTCTTAAATGCATCTTCCGTCTCCAAAAAAATGTGTTAAAGTGTGTTAAATTATTATAACTTTGTTGTTCTTTGGAGTAGAGTGTTCAAATTTCATATATAACCTCACTGGTCATTGTTCTTCTTATTTCAGCGACTTCCAGTCCTCCAACTGACCCGGTTAAGTTCTTATAACTTATTTCTCCTTTGGAGTAGAGTGTTCAAATTTCATATATGACTTCACTGGTTATTGTTCTTCTTATTCCAGTAATTATCGGTCTCCAACTGACCCTGTGTCAAGGTCAGTTTCCTCTTAAATGCATCTACCGTCTCCAAAAAAAATGTGTTAAAGTGCGTTAAATTATTATAACTTTGTTGTTCTTTGGAGTAGAGTGTTCAAATTTCATATATAACCTCACTGGTCATTGTTCTTCTTATTTCAGCGACTTCCAGCCCTCCAACTGACCCTTGGTCAAGGTCAGGGTCACTTCAATAAATGTATATTCTCCAAATTTCACATTGTTTTCGCAGCACTGCAGCAATGTACAGTGTTCAAAATCTCATATATAAACCCACTGGACATTGTTCTTGTCCAGCCAAGCGACTTCCAGCCCTCCAACTGACCCTTGGTCAAGGTCAGGGTCACTTTAATAAATGTATATTCTCCCAATTTCACATTGTTTTCTCAGCACTGCAGCAATGTACAGTGTTCAAAATCTCATATATAAACTCAGTGGACATTGTTCTTGTCCAGCCATAAACTCATTGTTCTTATCCAGCCGTAATCTGTATAGCTTTATTCTGTTTTAAATGCATACACATTCCAATTTTCATCTGAGTTTTATAAGGTTTGACAGGAACTTAATTGCAATATCTTTTTTATGTAGCTACTGCAACAAGCTGGGTAATTTGATACTCCAGCAAAGGTTTATCAAAAGTGTCTATCTTTGGAAGGTTAACTTTTTACTAACTCTCCGATAAATTCAAAAAATATATTACAAATTCCCTTAAATACTGTCTTGATAGCATACTGACAGATAATGAACTTCGATAAAAGCAACAGTTATTGCTACTATTTATGGAAGTTTAAGAATTAATAACAATTGAGTAAAAATGCGTCTTTCATAGCAGTATAGAACAGTATTACATTAATTATATGTATTGACATTTTCCGTGATAAGTGATAATTGAAGCAATTACAGTATACAGCCAGCAATCTAATTTATTGTTTGCAGCTGGGTAATTTGATACTCCAGTAATTATAAACTCTCTTAAAGGTTCACATGACAATCTGAACGTTTTAAAATCACAAGGTCACTCTAGTTTTTCTGCACAACTTGTATTTGTTCAATCATTAATATTAATTACACTAAAATAAATATGAAGTAAATTATGTTCAACTTATGGTAAAATCAGTGAGAAACATTGAAAACTTAATTTATTTATATGCAAGTAACTATTGTATTGTTGTAACAAGAACAGTTAGCCAACATTGGCTCCAAACACAAGTTTTTCGTTTTCAGTGCAAAAGGGTAAAATTGTATGCTAACACTGGGCAAACATTACGCCGATGAGCACAATTACTTTGGGCCAACATGGCATACTAACGTTGGGCCAAAGTTGTGTGCTATATAAAACGTATGAAAGCGGATCTTTGGAAACTGCCTTAATAGTCATGTTGTTTGTATGCACGCATGTACATGTGTGTGTGTGTGTGCGTGTGCTTGTGCGTGTTTTCAGAGAGATTTAGGTGTTCAGTTTAATGTATTTTGTGAGTATTCCTGATCTGATAAAGGCAAGGTGAATAGTTATCACTGTTGTCGTAATTTATGATCTAATGGTAGTGAGGGGTTTAGGTTTGCACCTCGTCCTTCCGTCCGTCCTTCCGTCTGTCCTTCTGTCAGTCCTTCCGTCCCTCCTTCCGTCAGTCCTTCCGTCCGTCCTTCCGAATGCTTGTCTGGGCCATATTTTCAATACTATAAGACTTTGAGATACCAAACTTGGTATGTGGATACATTTTGGGGTAGCGGTGTGTCGCATACGAAAATAAGGTCACTGACCTTGACCTGTGACCTCTGTCATAGAAAATGCTTGTCCAGACCGTATTTTCAATACTATAACACTTAGATATACCAAACTTGGTATGTGAATACATCATCGGATAGCGGTGTGTCGCATACCAAAATAAGGTCATTTTGACCTTGACCTTGATCTTTGACCTCCATCATAGGAAATGTCTGGGTCGGTGGGGGACTATGGATTGCCCCGCAATTCTTGATGCTCTTGTTTTTACAACATTTCAGAGACCAGATGGATACTCTGGAGAAAGCGCTCGATTTCGGGGAGATTACAATTGCTGTTGTGGGTCAGACAGGAAGTGGAAAGTCAAGTTTGTTGAATGCATTAGCTGATCACTTTGATGTACTCCCCACTTCAGGATCGGACGCATGCACATCCGTCGTAGTGGAGGTTATGCAGAATATCCCCTCCAAATCAAATTTTGAGGCAGATATTGAGTTTTTGACAGAGGAGGTAAGGCAAATAGTTGTTATATCAAATTGTTTGGCTCTGTTCACAACTCACATTTTTATTGGGATCCCTTTACTCCTCCGAAATTCATAGCATGGTTTTTATTGTTCGTCCGTCGTCCTGTAATTTACTACTATACATGTATCTATAAGCAATTTTTAGCTCGACTGATCAGAGATCAGCAGAGCTTATGCCGTGGTGCGGCGTCTGTCGTCCGTCCGTCCGTCTGTCCATCTGTCCGTCCGTAAACTTTTTTTTGTAGCGACTACTCCTCTGAAACTACTGAATGGATTTTCATGAAACTTTACAGAAATGTTGCCCATGAAGTCTAGTTGATCCTAGCAAAAATTCATGTTGATGTGAAATCCAAGATGGCCGCCAAATCTAAAAATAGGTTTTTAAAAAACAAGTTTGTAGCGACTACTTCTTGAAAACTCTAAGTGATATTGATATGGGACTTTTTCTAAAATGATCAGCATGACATGATGTTAGTCCTTGTCAAAAATCGTTTTGATTCAACGTTAAACATGGCTGCCAGCGGCCATCTTTGTTTACATAGAGTTATATAATGAAAACTTGTAGCGACAACTCCTCTGAAACTACTTGACGGATTTTCATCGAACTTCACAGGTATGTTGCTCTTGATGTCTAATTGATCCTAGCAAAATTTCAGATCGGCCGGAATGTCAAGATGGCCGCCACGGCTAAAAATATTTTTTCAAAATACAAGTTTGTAGCGACTACTTCTTGAAAACTATAAGTGATATTGATATGGGACTTTTTCTAAAATGATCAGCATGACATGATGGTTTTCTGATTCGAACATTATTTTGATTTGACTTGAACATTGCTGCCAGTGGCCATCTTTGTTTACATAGAGTTATATAATGAAAACTTGTAGCGATTACTCCTCTGAAACTACTTTACGGATTTTCATGAAACTTCACACGAATGTTTCTCTTGATGTCTTATTGATCCTAGCAAAATTTCAGGTCGGCCGGAAATTCATGATGGCCGCCATGGCTAAAAATAGATTTTCAAAATACAAGTTTGAAGTGACTACTTCTTGAAAATTATAAGTGATATTGATATGGCACTTTCTCTAAAATGATCAGCATGATATGATGTTGGTCCTTGTCAACAATCGTTTTGATTCGATGTTAAACATGGGTGTCAGCAGCCATCTTTGTTTACATAGAGTTATATAATGAAAACTTGTAGCGACTACTCCTCTGAAACTACTTGACGGATTTTCATGAAACTTCACAGGAATGTTGCTGTTGATGTCTAATTGATCCTAGCAAAATTTCAGGTTGGCCGGAAATTCAAGATGGCCGCCACGGCTAAAATTTCATAAAACGGGTTTGTAGCGACTACTTCCTGAAATCAAATCAATCAGTAGAGCTTCAAGGTCATTGACCTCTTGTTTCTCTAAACCGCTTGAAACATGAAATACTGGTTCTTATTTGGTGTTCTCTGAGATGTGTGTTATATGTTGCCATTGATAATCAAACTTTAACCCAGTTTCAAACAACATCACAAAAATCACTTTTTCCGTTCTTGTTGAATATATGTTATATATATAGTTGTTATATAATAAAAGTTAAACGAACGCTTAAAGAATTTGATGGAATTTAATGGAAACTTTAGCACAATGTTCTTTGAGTGAGACCCTCTCAGAGTTCTGTTATTAGTCCCCCACCGGTTAGGGGGGAGACTATAGGTTTTCACCATGTCCATCGGTCCGTCCTTCCGTCCGTCCTTCCGTTCGTCCTTCCGAAATGCTTGTCCGGGACATATTTTCAATACTATGAGTCTTTGAGATACCAAACTTGGTATGTGGATACATCTTGGGATAATGGTGTGTCGCGTACCAAAAAAAGGTCACTGTGACCTTGACCTGTGACCTCGATCATAGAAAATGCTTGTCCGGACTGTATTTTCAATACCATAACACTTAGAGATACCAAACTTGATATTTGAATACATCTTGGGATAGCGGTGTGTCGCATACCAAAATAAGGTCACAGTGACCTTGACCTTGACATGTGACCTCTGTCATAGAAAATGTTCCGAAAATGCTTGTCGGGGCCATATTTTCAATACTATAAGACTTTGAGATACCAAACTTGGTATGTGGATACATCTTGGGATAATGGTATGTCACATAACAAAATAAGGTCACTGTGACCTTGACCTGTGACCTCTGTCATAGAAAATGCTTGTCTGATCGGTATTTTCAATACTATAACACTTAGAGATACCAAGCTTGGTATTTGAATACATCTTGGGATAGCGGTGTGTCACATACCAAAATAAAGTCATTGTGACCTTGACCTGTGACCTCTGTCAGAAAATGCTTGTCCGGGCCATATTTTCAATACTATAACACTTAAGAGATGCCAAACTTGGTATGTGAATACATCTTGGGATAGAGGTGTGTCGCGTACCAAAATAAGGTCCCTATGACTTTGACCTGTGACCTCTGTCATAGAAAGTTATTGTCCAAACTGTATTTTCATTACTATAACACTTAGAGGACCTGCGTGGCATAGTCTGTAGCACGGCGAAGTTGTAACCGGAGGCCCCGGGTTCAATCATCCGTGGTGCCACTGAGTTCCGTCGGTGTGTTCTTGGGCAAGACACTTTCCCTTAGCCCCGTCCCTTAGCCCCGTCCATCGGATGGGGACGTAAACCGGGCGGTCCCGTGTATCGGTCTATCCTCTGAGCACGTTAAAGAACCACAGGAATCTACTGGATAATAAGAGTAGGGCAGGTTCCCCATTCCTATGTATCCTTCCACTCTCTCTGGGGCGGCTCTAAACAACCTATACTGTGTTGATGAGCTGTTAAACAACATTCAATTCTATAGCACTTAGAGACACAAAACTTGGTATGTGAATACATCTTAGGATAGCGGTGTGTTGCGTACCAAAATAAGGTCATTGTGACCTTGACCTTGATCTTTGACCTCCATCATAGAAAATGTTCGTCTAGGCCGTAGGGGGGACTATGGATTGCCCTGCAATTCTTGATGGTTATTAATGGGTTTCAGTGTGTTTTTTGATGTCATATACCTTTATTTAGGCCTGCTAAACGCACTCATGGTACAGCAGTCTGTACCATGAGTGGAGCATCCGGTACAGAATTAGTGGAGCCATAAAATGCGAGGTCAAGATAAGAAATCGACTGGTTTCCTTATTTAAATAGTGCACTGAGTTCCGTCGGTGTGTTCTTGGGCAAGACACTTTTCCTTAGCCTCGTCCGTCGGATGGGGACATAAACCGGTCGGTCCCGTGTATCGGTCTATCAACCGAGCACGTTAAAGAACCATAGGAATCTATTCGATAATAAGAGAAGGGCAGGTTCCCGGATTCCTATGTATCCTTCCCCTCTCTCTGGGGCGGCTCTAAATAACCTGTACTGTGTTGATGAGCCTTTAAACAACATTCAATTCAATTCAATTCAATTAAATAGTTTATTAAAAATCTAAATTCATGATTCGACCCCATTTTAGTGCCTAATCATGTACAGAAAATACCATGACATTCGGTGGAGTGGATTTTTCTAAAATCGTTTTATTGTGCTCAAATCCGCTGCGATTGTGAAAAGTTGCGCTGTCTGAAAAACGCAGTTATTAAACAAAATCGGTCAAAATTATATCGGTACAGAAGTAGTGGAGCCAGTACTGAAGTAGTGCTATGAAAATAAGAAGGAAATAGTTGTGTATACAAATGCTAGTTCAATGTTGTTTAAACATAAACAGATGGTATTCACAGAGAAACAGATAACTTTTGCATCAATTGGGTAAATACCCACTGTTTTTTTAAAAAATGGGTATTTTGAATTTTAATTGGGTATTTTTTTTTCGGATACCCACTGATTTTAATTTAATTGGGTATTTTTATCCTAACCGTATGTTTTCATTTGAGTATTTCCTTGAAAAATTAACTTACAACAAACAAAACACATAATCAAACATGTTTTATCACTTTTATCATTATGTTGTGTACATACTGTCATATGTAAACTGTAACACATGCCTTGTGAATCGTAGACAACATTGAAAAGTATGTCATCTAACATTATTTTTGAAATTTGTTTTGCCTCCGTTGACTTACTGTGGTCAAAATAGTTACTAAATGTATTTATTTGTGTTTTTTGCGGTGTTTTTATCTGTCTGCATTTGTTTACATTCGCCAACATTTTTAACCGACGCTTGATTTAGATCGCCGAGCGCCTACACGATATAAAAAGGGTACAGAGGCAAAAATGAGTAACTCGCGCACAATTTAAACTGAATTTCGGAACCAGTCTGTTCACTCGGCAGTTTCGGTCTTTTACCTATATTTGATTTTGTTTCGAGATATTGTGAGAACTCTGGGCAAATACGCGATTGATTAGAAATGAAAAATTGCAAAATACGCTAGCAATTTGCGAGGAATTGCGTATCAGACATTTCTTTTGCGTTATTATACGCATGGTTTTGTATTTATATTGCTTTTTCTACCATTTTATTTGCGTATTTACGCAAATACGCACCTTATCTTGAGCTCTGTATTCATATACTTCCCTGTAGTTACTAGTATGTTTTCATTCTCATTTTGCAATACTTAGATGAATTAAACAATATTAATGTTTATGTTACGTTTTAAAACATTGGTACAGGGCGTAAGACCTCCAAAATAACAGGAACGAACATAAACTTGACTGGATTATCCTAAATGTAACACAATGAAATACAGAGATGTAATATGTATAAACATTTCAATACCACGTGTCAAGTTAAAATATGTATGTTCACACTGCTTGGACTTCAGTGCATCTAAAGTTGCACCCATGTGTCACACACAAACATACACACACACACCAACATATACAGTTCTAAAGCTAAAGTCCGATTGCAAATAGGAATCTACTGCTAATCTGAGGCTGTGTCGATTGAAGTTTTGTCCTCTGCCTCTACGATAGCTAAATTGGATTGAACTTGAAGGTGATCACTGCCCTTATATCTTCACTGCTGCATGGCCCGGCGGATAGCACCTGGGATTTGAAATCTGGAGGACCCGGGTTCAAGCCTTAAAAATACATTCCGTTATCCTTGTCCGTCGGATGGGAACATAAACCGAACGGTCCCGTGTATCAAATTACACATTAAAGCAGAACCATATACATGTATATACGAATATATCCATTGAAGTAATGGTATGACATATTCTAGGATTCCCTCTGTCTTCCAGGACAGTTCTTAATAACATACATACACCTGCTGATGACCCGTTAAACTGAATTGAATTGAATTGGATTTTATAATCGCACCAACAGCTAAGGTCATACGGCGACTTTCTAGCTTCCACTGGTGGAGAAAGAGCCCAGGTGCCTCTCCGGGCAAATTTCATGTACGGGCGGGCACCTGGGTAGAACCACTGGCGTTCCGCAAGCCAGCTGGATAGATTCCTCACATAAAGATTCCTAGGCCCCTGAGGGATCGAACCTACAGCGGTGAGGGGCAAGGGATTTCAAGTCGGAGACGTTAACCACTCGGCCACGGACTTCCCCTACAACATGTTAAACAACATTCAGTTTAATTCTGTCTTCACTTGAACTAACTGTACATTCTTTTTATGGTATTGCTGTCAGAGAGAGAGAGAGAGGGAGAGAGAGGGAGGGAGGGAGAGAGGGAGAAAGGGAGAGAAGGAGAGAAAGAGAGAGAGAGATCAGTTAATACAGTTTGTCTAAATGGCATCCCTTATTTTTTAATAGTTTTATCTTTATATATTTACATTAATTTTTAATTTTTAGCTCTACTGATCAGAGATCAGCAGAGCTTATGCCGTGGTGCGGCGTCCGTCGTCCGTCTGTCTGTCTGTCTGTCTGTCTGTCCGTAAACTTTTTTTTGTAGCGACTTCTCCTCTGAAACTACTGAATGGATTTTCATGAAACTTTACAGAAATGTTGCTCATGAAGTCTAGTTGATCCTAGCAAAAATTCATGTTGATGTGAAATCCAAGATGGCCGCCAGATCTAAAAATAGGTTTTTAAAAAACAAGTTTGTAGCGACTTCTTCATGAAAACTATAAGTGATATTGATATGGGCCTTAATCTAAAATGATCAGCATGACATGATGTTGGTCCTTGTCGAAAATCGTTTTGATTTGACGTTAAACATGGCTGCCAGCGGCCATCTTTGTTTACATAGAGTTATATAATGAAAACTTGTAGCGACTACTCCTCTGAAACTACTTGACGGATTTTCATGAAACTTCACAGGAATGTTGCTCTTGATGTCTAATTGATCCTAGCAAAATTTCAGGTCGGCCGGAAATTCAAGATGGCTGCCATGGCTAAAAATAGATTTTCAAAATACAAGTTTGCAGCTACTACTTCTTGAAAACTATAAGTGATATTGATGTGGAACTTTTTGTAAAATGATCAGCATGACATGATGTTAGTCCTTGTCAAAAATCGTTTTGATTCGATGTTAAACATGGCTGTCAGCGGCCATCTTTGTTTACATAGAGTTATATAATGAAAACTTGTAGCGACTATTCGTCTGAAACTACTTGACGGATTTTCATGAAACTTCACAGGAATGTTGCTCTTGATGTCTAATTGATCCTAGCAAAATGTCAGGTCAGCCGGAAATTTATGATGGCGGCCACGGCTAAAAATAAATTTTCAAAATACAAGTTTGTAGTGACTACTTCTTGAAAACTATAAGTGATATTGATATGGGACTTTTTCTAAAATGATCAGCTTGATATGATGTTGGTCCTTGTCAAAAATTGTTTTGATACCACGTTAAACATGGCTGGCAGCGGCCATCTTTGTTTACATAGAGTTATATAGTAAAAACTTGTAGCGACTACTCCTTTGAAACTACTTGGCGGATTTTCATGAAACTTCCCAGGAATGTTGCTCTTGATGTCTAATTGATCCTAGCAAAATTTCAGGTCGTCCGGAAATTCAAGATGGCCGCCACGGCTAAAAATAATTTTTCAAAATAAAAGTTTTTAGCGACTTCTTCTTGAAAACTATAAGTGATATTGATATAGGACTTTTTCTTAAATGATCAGCATGACATGATATTGGTCCTTGTCAAAAGTCGTTTTGATTCAACGTTAAACATGGCTGCCAGCGGCCATCTTTGTTTGCATAGAGTTATATAATAAAAACTTGTAGCGACTACTCCTCTGAAACTGTTGACGGATTTTCATGAAACTTCACAGAAATGTTGCTCTTGATGTCTAATTGATCCTAGCAAAATTTCAGGTCGGCCGGAAATTCAAGATGGCTGCCATGGCTAAAAATAGATTTTCAAAATACAAGTTTGCAGCTACTACTTCTTGAAAACTATAAGTGATATTGATGTGGAACTTTTTGTAAAATGATCAGCATGACATGATGTTAGTCCTTGTCAAAAATTGTTTTGATTCGATGTTAAACATGGCTGTCAGCGGCCATCTTTGTTTACATAGAGTTATATAATGAAAACTTGTAGCGACTATTCGTCTGAAACTACTTGACGGATTTTCATGAAACTTCACAGGAATGTTGCTCTTGATTTCTAATTAATCCTAGCAAAATTTCAGGTCGGCCGGAAATTTATGATGGCGGCCACGTCTAAAAATAATTTTTCAAAATACAAGTTTGTAGCGACTACTTCTTGAAAACTATAAGTGATATTGATATGGGACTTTTTCTAAAATGATCAGCTTGATATGATGTTGGTCCTTGTCAAAAATTGTTTTGATTCAACGTTAAACATGGCTGGCAGCGGCCATCTTTGTTTACATAGAGTTATATAGTAAAAACTTGTAGCGACTACTCCTTTGAAACTACTTGGCGGATTTTCATGAAACTTCACAGGAATGTTGCTCTTGATGTCTAATTGATCCTAGCAAAATTTCAGGTCGGCCGGAAATTCAAGATGGCCGCCACGGCTAAAAATAATTTTTCAAAATAAAAGTTTGTAGCGACTACTTCTTGAAAACTATAAGTGATATTGATATAGGACTTTTTCTAAAATGATCAGCATGACATGATGTTGGTCCTTGTCAAAAGTCATTTTGATACAACGTTAAACATGGCTGCCAGCGGCCATCTTTGTTTGCATAGAGTTATATAGTAAAAACTTGTAGCGACTACTCCTTTGAAACTACTTGCCGGATTTTCATGAAACTTCACAGGAATGTTGCTCATGATGTCTAATTGTTCCTTGCAAAATTTCAGGTCGGCCGGAAATTCAAGATGGCCGCCACGGCTAAAAATAATTTTTCAAAAAACAAGTCTGTAGCGACTACTTCCTGAAATCAAAATCGATCAGTAGAGCTTCAAGGTCATTGACCTCTTGTTAATTAATACTTCATTTCTTCATCAATTTTTGCGCACAATATGACCTATTTATGTGTCCACGTGCCGTAAAACACCATTCATTCATTCATTCATTGTCTAAATGGTGTGTAAATCTTCCCAGGTGTTGTTGTTTAAGGCGAAGGAGTATTTCTTTTTTAAATGGTGATCCTTCACAGCTATTTTGAAGTTAACCCAATTAGAGTCATTTTTGTGCAGGAACAAGAGGCCCATGTCTGTTAGCTGAAGAGGCCATGGCAGTTTAAGCAAAACATAATATGTAAAAAAAAATAAAAAAAAATTATTAACGTAACCTATGAAACAAGTTTAAAAAAAAAGAATAAAAAAAAGTTTTTTCTGTGTTCAGTAACGGTGGTGGGTATGGACAATCTCTACAAATCTGAGAAAGGGTTGTGAGAAGTCATTTAAAGATTGTTTTGTTTTTACGATTTGTACTAATCTGAGAGAGAACCACACAATGATGCTTTCTGTGAATTTTCTTCAAATTCTAGCGAGCAGTTCGTGACTAGAGGTCGTTTAAATATTGTTCTGTTTTTAGTAATGGTGGCCATATTTGCTGGCGGATCCGATCTGGACGATTTTTTGTAAATCTCAGAGAGGACCACGCAAGAATTCTTCCTGTTCAGTTTCATCAAATTCTACTCCGCAATTCACGAGAAGTCGTTTAAAAAACATTCTATTTTTAGTAACTGCTGCCGTTTTAATTTTGTTGACTGATTGGGACGATTTTTATAAATCTGAGAGGACCACGCAAGGATGCTTTCTGTGATGTTTTGTCAAATTCTACCCAGTAGTTTCAGAGGAGATGTTGTTTGAAGCAAAGTTAACAGACGGACAACTAGCCATCACATCAGCTCTACTGGCCTTCGGCAATCGCGCCTAAAGCCGAGTGTCTTTGTGTGAAGAACAACACTTAATCCGTGTAAACGGAACACATCTTAAACTTCAAGGCCCCAAACTTCATAAAACATAAATTCTATAAAAGAATCATTCAGGAGCAACGAATATAAACAAGAAGAGAGAAGCAGACTCGGGTTAATCGAGTCCATTTATAAGACTAATTGAATGTAAGCTACCAAATACCGGCTTCACCATATTCTACTGCAAAGTCAAAGAAAGAATATCATAGTATCACATTTTTATTAATTTTAAACAACTTTTACTAGCATTTGTAAACACAACCATTTTCTTATCATTTTCATAGCACTACTTCTGTACCGGCTCCACTACTTCTGTACCGATACAATTTTGACTGATTTTGTTTTAACAATGGCAGTATATAAGTTGTCTCTGTAAATATAGTGAGGCGTGGCGTGATTTTATATTTAAGCATGAGATCTGGCTGATTTTGTCTGATTCTGACAGCGTAACTTTTCAAAATTGGGGTAGATTTGAGCACAATAAAACGATTTTAGAAAAAACCACTCGTCATGGTATTTTCTGTACACGATAAGGAACTAAAAAGGGGTCGAATCATGAATTTAGATTTTTAATAAAACGTTTTATATATATATATATATATATATACGAAAACCACTCGATTTCTTACCTTGACCTCGCATTTTATGGCTCCGCTAATTCTGTACCAGATGCTCCGCTCATGGTACAGACTGCTGTACCATGAGTGCATTTAGCAGGCGTGATTATTCTTCATTACAACTGCTATTCTTCTTATGTCCTTTTGGGTTTACTATGTTCCGTGAAAGCTGCATTTCCTGTTCGACTCTTTATTTACTTTTTTACAAGATGGCTCACTATAGCCAAAGATAAATCAAATTAAAGCAAATATTAGACGACATCTCCTGCAAAACTTCATAATTCATGTACACGTTCGTACACATTATTTGGTTGACCTCTACTGTCCTTTGCATCGGTTATAAGAGAGTGATATTGGTGCACTGACTAGGGAGTGTAGTTGATCTCTATCAAGATTGTGTATTTGTTGTTGTCTTTTATGTTCATAACGATAACACAAATTAATGAAAAAGTTATTAAGGGAAAGTTAAAAAAGATAATTATGGCTCCCCCACACAAAGTGTGGTACCCCGGGGAGCCATATTGATTTTATGCTTTCTGTCTGTTTCTCTGTCTGTTTCTTCTCTGTCTGTTTCTCTGTCTGTGTCACAAACGATGTCCGATCAATAACTAGAGAATGGTTGGACCTAGGGTCCTCAAACTTGGAAGGATGGTTGGTCATGACAAGTAGATGACCCCTATTGATTTTGGGGTCACTAGGTCAAAGGTCAAGGTTGCGGTGACATTGACTATCAAAACGATGTCCGATCAATAACTAGAGAATGGTTGGACCTCGGGTCCTCAAACTTGGAAGGATGGTTGGTCATGACAAGTAGATGACCCCTATTGATTTTGGGGTCACTAGGTCAAAGGTCAAGGTTGCGGTGACATTGACTATCAAAATGATGTCCGATCAATAACTGAGAATGGTTGGACCTAGGGTCCTCAAACTTGGAAGGATGGTTGGTCATGACAAGTAGATGACCCCTATTGATTTGGGGTCACTAGGTCAAAGGTCAAGGTTGCGGTGACATTGACTATCAAAACGATGTCCGATCAATAACTAGAGAATGGTTGGACCTAGGGTCCTCAAACTTGGAAGGATGGTTGGTCATGACAAGTAGATGACCCTATTGATTTTGGGGTCACTAGGTCAAAGGTCAAGGTTGCGGTGACATTGACTATCAAAAACGATGTCCGATCAATAACTAGAGAATGGTTGGACCTAGGGTCCTCAAACTTGGAAGGATGGTTGGTCATGACCAGTAGATGACCCCTATTTTTTTTTGTTTAATATTTAAAAAAAAAAAAAAAAAAAATTATATTTTTTAAATAATTTTTTATTTTTTATTTTTATTATTTTTTTGTTAATATTTTTAAAAAAAAAATATTATTTTTTTTTAATTTTTTTTAAATATATATATTTTTTTAATTTTTTTTTTTTTAATTTTTTTTTTTTTTTTTTTAATTTTTGCATAAAAAGTTTTAGGGTCGGCCCCTTAAAAAATAGGGTCGGTCGGGTTACCTGAACCTCACATATTTTTTTATGTGGCCTTACTGATACAGATAGTAGATACAGTCACAGGGATATTGAATATCAAAACGACCTCAGTCAATAGAGGTGGTTGGACCTAGAGTCGTCAATTATGCCTGTTCGGGCTAGTGGGGGAGCCATACGTTTTTGTCCATGGACAATTAACAATTTCTAGTTTTCTTTTATATCATCTGAAAACTTATGAACGATTATATTGAACTTTAGCACAGAGTTGTCTTTAATGTGTGTTTTCCGTAGCCAGTAGATGGCTGTTATAGCCTTAATATAGGTCATATACAAGCAGTGTCAAACGACATTGACTCCAAACCACTGAGTTCATTCAAGTGAAATAACATGTTCAAGTTCCTTGTGTTGGGCTTTATCAAGTTTGTGTTGTTTTCGTTGTCGGGAAATGCTCACTTTGGGTGCCAGATTTAATCGAATTTACATAGAAATTAAATATGACATTCTCTAAAACCGCCAATATTACGTTCTCTAACTTTATGCACGATATTCTTCGAATGAGGCCTCTCGTATTTGTGTTATTCTCTAACATCAGTATGAAAGGTGATCTTTGGAAACTGCGGAACACGACAAACAATAAAATATTGCAGTATCGGTTTTATTGAAACCGACTGTTCATGAAGGGTATTGAAAAGTATGTGTCTTTCGTTCATACCCTCTAGCCCCGGTTGAGCAGAACTCGATAATAAATGTCAATAGTACACACATTTAGAGCCATTTAAAGATGGTATGCGTATGAACTTTCAATATTTACTTTCATACTATTCCATTGTCCCAGTTTCTGAAAAAATACTTTGCCCTAAACGAGAAAACAATGGACGAAATAAATATAATGGGATTTATTTGGGAGCAGAGGGGTGATCTTTGGAAACTGCGGAACACGATAAACAATAAAATATTGCAGTCTCGGTTTTATTGAAACCGACTGTTCATGAAGGGTATTGAAAAGTATGTGTCTTTCGTTCATACCCTCTAGCCCTGGTTGAGCAGAACTCGATAATAAATGTCAATAGTGCACACATTTAGAGCCATTTAAAGATGGTATACGTATGAACCTTCAATATTTACTTTCATACTATTCCATTGTCCCAGTTTCTGAAAAAATACTTTGCCCTAAACGAGAAAACAATGGACAAAATAAATATAATGGGATTTATTTGGGAGCAGAGGTTATGAAGCCTGCCTATTACAACCACTATTAAAAAGACTAAATTAATAAACAGACAACATATCTTTAAGGTGATTAAACAATACTCAAAGCCTTTAAAGGCTAGATTATTGAACCACCGATTCCAAATTAAAGTTAGAAAATAAACCGAATTATTCCATTCTAGTGAAATGACATGTACATGATTCAGGTTATGGAATTGATTGTCTTTGTAAAATATAAACCACATGATACTAGGAAAAGGTCCACTTAGTCGTAGGCGACAAGGTTTATCACAGCCCGTCTTTTATGGAGATGTAGAAAGATTATTGGTCGTGATAATTTTCGTGGGTCTTTTATTAAAATTATTAGAAAATTTATAAAAAGACATTACGATCGATGTATTCTGCAGTGTACTACATGCCTAGTTGTAGACCCTTCTACAGTTTGCAACTATGCTTTCCTATTTGATTGTGCGACGACCGGACGGACGGAGGACTCTATGATAACGTCTTCCTAAATCCTCTTAGGCGGGAACCGTTCGATGTATGTCCGTTTTGTCGTACCCTTAAACGTTTTCCTCTTGATGCTCTGACTTCAGCCAACTCATCGAGTATATTTGAGATAAGCTTCTTAGGTTTCACCTATTTTTGATACAGTTTAATACATGATGATTTCTGTTTTTAGCTCGACTGGCCGAAGGCCAGCAGTTCGGCCAGCAGAGCTTATGGGATGCCGAGTTGTCCGTCGTCCGTGTCCGTCATCCGTCGTCCGTTGTTAACTTCTGTCTTGTTAAGACGATAGGACCTTCATTTTTCATCCAGTCTTTACCAAACTTTAACAGGTTGTTAATATCAATGAAAGCTCGGATGAGTTCGAAAACCAGCCAGATCGGCCAAGTAACAGCGGAGTTATGGCCCTTGATTTAGTTAAAAATGCTATATTTTGCCTCGTTAAGACGATAGGGGCTTCATTCTTCATCCAATCTTTACCAAACTTTATCAGATTGTAAATATAAATGAAAGCTCGAACAAGTTCGAAAACCAGTCATATCGGACCAGTAACAGCGTAGTTATGGCCCTTGATTTAGTTAAAAATGCTAAATTTTGCCTCGTTAAGACAATAGGGGCTTTATTGTTCATCCGATCTTTACCAAACTTTATCAGATTGTTATTATCAATGAAAGCTCGGACAAGTTCGAAAACCAAACATATCTGACCAGAAGTAACGTGGAGTAAATGCTATATTTTGCCTCGTTAAGACGATAAGGCCTTCATTTTTAGCTCAACTGGCCAGGGCTAGCAGAGCTTATGGGATGGTCTGTTGTCAGTCGTCCGTCGTCCATCTGTCGTCCGTCTGTTAACTTCAGGGCTTTTTTAACCTATTTAACAGGGGCCGAAATTCGGCCTCTTCCCAATTGCAAAAACCTCTATTTTTTCCCAATTTTTCCTCGTTAAGACGATAGGGCCTTCATTTTTCATCCGATCTTTACCAAACTTTAACAGATTGTTAATATCAATGAAAGCTCAGACAAGTTCTAAAACCAGCCAGATCGAACCAGTAACAGCAGAGTTATGGCCCTTGACTTAGTTAAAAATGCTATATGTTGCCTCGTTAAGACGATAGGGCCTTCATTTTTCATCCGATCTTTACCAAACTGTACCAGATTGTTAATATCAATGAAAGCTTGGACAAGTTTGAAAACCAGCCAGATCGGACCATCAACAGCAGAGTTATAGCCCTTGATTTAGTTAAAAATGCTATATTTTGCCTCATTAAGACGATAGGGCCTTCATTTTTCGTCTGATCTTTACCAAACTTTACCAGATTGTTAATATAAATGAAAGCTCAGATAAGTTCGAAAACCAGCCAGTTCTGACCAGTAACAGCGGGGTTTTGGCCCTTGATTTAGTTAAAAATGCTATATTTTGCCTCGTTAATACGATATAGTCTTCATTTTTCATCCGATCTTTACCAAACTTTTCCAGATTGTTACTATCAATGAAAGCTCCGACAAGTTTGAAAACCAGCCAGATTGGACCATTTACACTGGAGTTATGGCCCTTGATTTTCTGAAATATGCTATATTTTGGCCTCATTAAGAAGAAAGGGCCTTCATTTGGCCAGAGTTCATTGACATTTTTCAGGGATGATGAGTACCAAGCCTAGTTGTACATATCGTCACCGTGTTCTGGTTGAATGAATTTTGGCAGAGTTATGACCCCTTAAAGGTTTTAATACACTAACTTTGTACAGACTAGTTCTCCTGAACCTCTGGCTGAATTTCAACGAAACTTGTCAGGTGCAATCAGTACCAAGCCTAGTTGCGTATATCATCACCATGTTCTGGTTGAACGATTTTTGAAAGAGTTATGGCCCCTTGTGCATAAACTTTATCTTTAGCCAGTAGAGCGTCCACAGGCCCTCTTGGGCCTCTTGTTTCTTATAACACCTATCTAGATTCTCATATATAAGGGGTAAACTCGGCGGGTATTATTTTTATTTACATTGTCTTGTTGTTTTGGGAATGACAGGGTAAGAGTGAGGTTTGGTGCACTCTTGAAAGGTTTAAACTCACTGGTGGTCCCTTTTGCCACTGACTGTTCCAAGGCGGTACCCCTGCAGGCCTCTACATTAACTTTTGGATTCACTTGTCCTGTCCTGTCGGACAAGTGACTTCAGAAATCCACTTGTCCTGACCTATAATGAACTTGTCCGAATATGAAATCTCAATTTTTTACTGTTAAGGCATTAAAACATGTAAAATAAAGCATTTCTATTCAGAGATTGCGATCCGATGAAGCGTGATACATGTACCCAATCCGCAAAGCGGTCGTATGTGATTCTTGCAAAATGTTCAAGCGATTTTTATTTTGTAAAATTTATGATTAGCGTATAATTAAACAACTTGCTTTTGTTGTATTTTATTAACAATATTTTCACAACATAAGGAATGCTTTTTGTCATTCAAAATCGGGATAATAAAACATCAATTACAGGGATCCCAAGCAACGTGTTGCGACAAGCAAATATCTATATATACACTATCTATATTATAGCAGGGAAAATCCTGCCGCGCATGTGCAAAACTGTCTAGATTACAATCACTTCCTGTTAGACAACACTCGCTACCTGTGAGGTTTGAATTTTGTCATTTGGCGTGGGTTTTCAGCGTATTTTGGCGTGGGTTTTCATTTTGATTTTGTTTTATTTATTTTTTTGTACTTACCCGATCGGACAACCTGGATTCAAAAAAATCAACTTGTCCGGACCCAAGTCTGGTTTGCCAAAACTTATCGGACAATGCCTAATGTCGAGCCCTGCCCTGTTGTCAACCCGTATAACTAATTGTGTTTGTGATGGACTTTTATTATTCAACTTTGCCTTATAATGCTTTTTGAAGTGACTGTGTTCTCTGAATGTTACTGTTCCTGTTGGACCTATACTGTGTTTCTTCCTTTTCCCTAATGGGTTTAGCAGGAGTCCACACTTTAAAAAACATGTTCTATTTTACTGTATTCCAGTTTGTGTTCTGTTTTCACTTTATTCTCTTAATTGTGTTTGTTGCTCCCAAAGGATCACCTTTATCAGTATTTATTACTATATTCCATTGATGATTTGTTTGCAGATTTTATATTTAAATATTACAATACCAACACTCTTTTTATGCCCCCAATTTTTTTTTCGGGGGCATATAGTAATTGCATCGTCCGTCCGTCCGGATTCTGTCTGTCTGTCTGTCCGTCCGTCATTCCGAAGTTCGTGTCCGGACCGTAACTTCACAACCCCTGCAGGGATTTTTAAATTACTTGGCACAAGTGATCACCATAACAAGACGATGTGTCGCGCGCAAAACTCAGGTCCGTACCTCAAAGGTCAAGGTCACACTTGAAGTTTATAGGTAAAAAACAGGTACGTAATTTCGTGTCCGGACCGTAACGTCACAACCACTGCAGGGATTTTTAAATGACTTGGCACAAGTGATCACCATAACAAGACGATGTGTCGCGCGCAAAACCCAAGTCCGTTACCTCAAAGGTCAAGGTCACACTTGCAGTTCATAGGTCAAAAACAGGTACGCAATTTCGAGTACGGACCGTAACGTAACAACCCCTGCAGGGATTTTTAAATAACTTGGCACAAGTAATCACCATAACGCGCAAAAGCCAGGTCTTCAAGGTCAAGGTCACAGTTGGAGGTCAAAAGTCAAATTGTGTCCGGTCAATAACTCTGGCATTCATGGACAGATTTTCAAATAACTTGGCACAAGTGCTCACCACAACAAGACGATGTGTCGTGCACAAAATCCAGGTCTGTGGCCCCAAGGTCAAGGTCACATTAAGAGGTCAAAGGTCAAATTGTGTCCGGTCAATAACTTTTGCCTGCCTGGATGGATTTTCAAATAACTTGGCACAAGTGCTCACCACAACCAAATGAGGTGTCGTGCACGAATCCAGGTCCATGGCTCCAAGGTCAAGGTCATACTAAGAGGTCAAAGGACACTTCGGGGGCATTTATCATTTACAGTGATATTTCTTGTTAATATTTAAGTTGTCAGTCTAATGTTACAAATAGTTCTAACTGGCCCGGATTCAAAGGTTATTAACCATACTGGACTCCCACCCTGATTTCGACTCCACATCTGTCAATGAACGATATGCTTTCTTTACAAATAGTCTGATTGGCTGAGTCTTACTTCCCTTAGGGGTTGGTTTATATGTTATCAGAAAAGCATATTATAGAAAAACATCACGTGATAGTTACTTATTAACCACATAAAATTAAACAATCCTGCTTTGTCATTAATACATGTATACATGTGGTGTATAGATTAAACGTTAACTATTAATAAGCATGATATATTGTGCTTTAAAGGAATGGTTCGACGAATTGAAGCTTTTGGTACAAGATGTGATTTGGGAGGATGGCAAGTTGGAACCATATTCTGGCAAGTTGGAACCGGATTCCGAGTCGTCTCACTCCAAAATAATAACAGTCTATGACAAAATTGATACGTTCCAAAATCTGTCACAAGATACCAAGATCACGGATTTATTGGGAACCACAAAACATATTGAAAACATAGATGTAAGTATATATATCAAAGCATGCACATTGTATGTATAGTGCATATCACTTCTAATGTATCATATTTGTAATTTTTTATTTTCTGAATCTTGGAAGGACTTTGATGTACGTATGTATCCCGAAAAGCAATGCATCATAAGAATGACGAACATACTGAGCAAAGGCAAACGTCCACAAACACTATGTTGATGAACATAGCACTATCGACCAACTGATTATATAGAGCAGTGAAAATAGAAATCGTTTGTTAAACCGAAGGTCATGAGTTTGAATTTCGCAATGCTTATGTTAACCAATGAATGGGGTGCATATTTAAGGCGGCTTCGTCAGTCGGTGATAATGAAATGAAATGTGCGCCATAAACGTCATAATTTGTATACGTGGGTTTCCATCTCGTGAAAAACAAGCTTAAACCCTTCCACTGGCTTTTGGTACACACACACTTGCCTTAAGAACAGCTATGGGAGCTTTACCGTCAAATCATGAATTGGCCGCAAATAGTAAGAATAGCGCGACACACGTCTTATTTTGCTCAACTGTTTCATGAATTCAAAAATAATTACCGTAAAGGACCATATTTAATTGCATATTAAGCAATTTTTGCCGGACTGATGGTTTTATTAGCTCTACTGGCCGAAGGCCAGCAGAGCTTATGGGATGCCGAGTTGTCCGTCGTCCGTCCGTCCGTCGTCCGTCCGTCCGTTGTTAACTTTTGTCTCATTAAGACGATAGGGCCTTCATTTTTCATCCGATCTTTACCAAACTTTAACAGGTTGTTAATATCAATGAAAGCTCGGATGAGTTCGAAAACCAGCCAGATCGGACAAGTAACAGCCGAGTTATGGCCCTTGATTTAGTTAATAATGCTAAATTGCTAAATTTTGCCTCGTTAAGACGATAGGGCCTTCATTTTTCTTCCTATCTTTACCAAACTTTACCACATTGTTAATATCAATGAAAGCTCGGACAAGTTCAAAAACCAGCCAGATCGGACCAGTATCAGCGGAGTTGTAGCCCTTGATTTAGTTAAAAGTGCTATATTTTGCATCGTTAGGACGATAGGGGCTTCATTGTTCATCCGATCTTTACCAATCTTTATCAGATTGTTAATGTCGTTGAAAGCTCGAACAAGTTTGAAAACCAACCATATCGGACCAGTAACAGCGAAGTTATGGCCCTTGATTTAGTTAAAAATGCTATATTTTGCCTCGTTAAGACGATAGGGGCTTCATTGTTCATCCGATCCTTACCAAACTTGATCAGATTGTTAATATCAATGAAAGCTTGGACAAGTTCAAAAACCAGCCTTATCGGAATAGTAACAGCGGAGTTATGGCCCTTGATTTAGTTAAAATGCTATATTTTGCCTCGTTAAGACTATAGGGGCTTCATTGTTCATCCGATCTTTACCAAACTTTATCAGATTGTTAATATCAATGAAAGCTCAGACAAGTTCGAAAACCAGCCATATCGGACCAGTAACATCGGAGTTATGGCCCTTGATTTACTTCAAAATGATATATTTTGCCTCGTTAAGATGATAGCGCCTTCATTTTTCATCCGATCTTTACCAAACTTCATGAAATTGTTAATGTCTATGAAAGCTTGGTCAAGTTCTAAAACCAACCAGATCGGCCCAGTAACAGCGGAGTTATATGGCCTTTGATTTTGTTAAAAATTCTATAATATGCCTCGTCATACGATAGGGCCTTCATTTTGCATCTGATCATTGCCAAACTTTACCAGATTTTACAACTGTCTTTTTTATATTATTATTAATTTTATTTTAATTATTATAATTTTTTTTTTTTTATTTTTTTTTTTTTAATTATTATGTTTCTTTTTCATTTTTTTTTTTTTTAAATTATTCCTTTTTTTCATATTTTTTTTTTTTTTTTTTTTAGCTCTATGTTGGACCAGTCGGACCAGTAACAGAGGAGTTATGGCACTTGATTTAGTTAAAAATAAATGCTATATTTTGCCTCGTTAATACGGTATGGCCTTCATTTTTCATCTGATCTTTACCAAACTTTACCAGATTCTTTAGTTATGGCCCTTGATTTAGTCAAAAAGCTGTTTTTTTGCCCGAAACTTTCAAAAAAACGTAAATGGCAGTCACTCGCTTCATTGATGTTATAAGAGCCATGTTAGCCAGTAGAGCGTCCACAGGCCCTCTTGGGCCTCTTGTTAAAATAAATATATGAGCAAGGATTCACTGCCCAGCTCATTTTGGTTACATCACAAATAGCTTGATGTCCACTTTTTCCAATGTTTTCAGAGTTAATTTTCAAACTCTTTTTGTATGTATATGCATTCTTTTAGATGTAAACTACAATTCCAGATTAGGGGAATAAAAAATAAAAAGCGGATTTTTTTTTTATGAGATATTCAAATCCTGCAAATTTCGATGATGTAACAAAGACATTGAGACAAAATTTAATTATTATGGCAATCAAAGTCGCATTGTACATATTTTTTTAACGTTCTCTTCTCAGTTGTTTTTGGTGCACCTCAGATACCACATACATGGTACTAAGAATTTGATAAAGCTTCAATTTTGATTAAATTTACTTCGAGATGTAACTGGACACCATTCCGGCCATTTTTTAAGGATTTTTGCCATTTAAAGGGACACACGGCAATCTTTATTTTTTAAAAACTCGCGGCGTCCCCGATAGTTTTTCTGCATAACTTGCATTTGTTCAATCATTAATATTAATTATAAGAATAATATTAAGCAATTTGTGTTTGCATATTATTATTTTTTTGATATTATTGCACCAATAATATATCAAAAGTTATAGTATAATAAGACGAAATAGTGAATATTTAAAATTTGATTTATTTAAATGTAACCAGGGTAAAAGTAAAAACGATACTGGATATATAAATCGAGACATCCATTTCAAACACTTCAAGATTGCTGTGTGTCCCTTTAACATTCATGAGCTACTTTTTTCAGCATAATTTAGGACTAAATAAGAGGTCATATTTTTTAATGAGATGAGAAATCAAGATGCATGGTTAAAGCATATTTGCAAACTGTGGATGTAACACTGGACACAAAAATTATCAATTTGTTATAAAGTCTTTGGTTAATGATGATTTATCAATAGATTTGGCATAAAACTGGTATCAAATACCACATATTTGCATTGTATTATCTTCAGCTTGCATTGATCTGAAACATTCAGGTGAAGTATGAATTTATAACATAATAAAGCTGTTCATGTGTTACCAGTTGTTTAGTTTTCCAGTTGTCTTCTGTTTTTGTTTTTTTATTTAAATTTACAACAGTTCAATTGGTTTTTAGCTCTACTGACCAAGGGCCAGCAGAGCTTATGGGATGGTGTTTTGTCCGTTGTCCGTCGTCCGTGCGTTAACTTTTGCTTGTGTACACTCTAGAGGCCACATTTCTGATGCAATCATCATGAAACTTTGTCTCAATGAATCTCGGTCAAGTTCGAAAATGGGTCATGTGGGGTCAAAAACTAGGTCACTATGTCAAATATTGGAAAAACCTTGTGTACACTCTAGAGGCCATATTTTTGACCCGAGCTTGATGCAACTTTGTCAGAATGTTTGTCTTAATTATATCTTGGTCAAGTTTGAAAATGGGTCACATGGGATTAAAAACTAGGTCACTAAGTCAAATACTTGAAAAACCTTGTGTACACTCTAGAAGCCGTATTTCTGACCAAATCTTAATGAAACTTTGTCAAAATGTTTGTCTTAATTATATCTTGGTCAAGTTCAAAAATGGGTCACATGGTGTTAAAAACTAGGTCACTAGGTCAAACTTTGGAAAAACCGTGTGTACACTCTAGAGGCCATATTTTTGACCCGATCTTGATGAAACTTTGTCAGAATGTTTGTCTCAATGAAATCTCGGTCAAGTTCAAAAATGGGTCATGTGGGGTCAAAAACTAGGTCACTAGGTCAAATACTTGAAAAAACTTGTGTACACTCTAGAGGTCATATTTGTTACCCAATCTTGATGAAACTTTGTCAAATTGTTTATCTTAATTATATCTTGATCAAGTTTGAAAATGGGTCACATGAAGTTAAAAACTAGGTCACTAGGTCAAATATTGGAAAACCTTGTGTACACTCTAGAGGCCATATTTCTGACCCGAGCTTGATGCAACTTTGTCAGAATGTTTGTCTTAATTATATCTTGGTCAAGTTTGAAAATGGGTCACATGGGGTTAAAAACTAGGTCACTAGGTCAAATACTTGAAAAACCTTGTGTACACTCTAGACGCCATATTTTTTTTCATTCGATCTTTACCAAACTTTACCAGATTGTTAATGTCAATAACAGCTCGGTAAAGTTTGTTTTTAGCTTATGGGATGGTGTGTTGTCCGTTTTCTGTCGTCCGTCGTCCGTTAACTTTTCTTGTGTACACTCTAGAGGCCACATTTCTGATGCAATCATCATGAAACTTTGTCAGAATGTTTGTCTCAATGAAATCTTGGTCAAGTTCAAAAATGGGTAATGTGGGGTCAAAAACTAGGTCACTAGGTCAAATACTTGAAAAAACTTGTGTACACTCTAGAGGTCATGTTTGTTACACAATCTTGATGAAACTTTGTCAAATTGTTTATCTTAATTATATCTTGATCAAGTTCGGAAATGGGTCACATGAAGTTAAAAACTAGGTCACTAGGTCAAATATTGGAAAAACCTTGTGTACACCTAGAGGCCATATTTTTGAACCGAGCTTGATGCAACTTTGTCAGAATGTTTGTCTTAATTATATCTTGGTCAAGTTTGAAAATGGGTCACATGGGGTTAAAAACTAGGTCACTAGGTCAAATACTTGAAAAACCTTGTGTACACTCTAGAAGCCGTATTTCTGACCCAATCTTGATGAAACTTTGTCAAAATGTTTGTCTTAATTATATCTTGGTCAAGTTCAAAAATGGGTCACATGGTGTTAAAAACTAGGTCACTAGGTCAAACTTTGGAAAAACCGTGTGTACACTCTAGAGGCCATATTTTTGACCCGATCTTGATGCAATTTTGTCAGAATATTTGTCTCAATTATAGCTTGCTAAAGTTCGAAAATGGGTCACACAGGGTCAAAAACTAGGTCACTAGGTCAAATACTTGAAAAACCTTGTGTACACTCTAGAGGCCATATTTCTGACCCGATCTTGATGAAACTTTGTCGAAATGTTGTCTTAATTATATTTTGGTCAAGTTCGAAAATGGGTCCCATGGGGTTAAAAACTAGGTCACTAGGTCAAATACTTGAAAAACCTTGTGTACACTCTAGACACCATGTAGTACGACTCGATTCATCAATGGTATAACAGCCAGTAGAGCGTTCACAGGCCCTCTTGGGCCTCTTGTTTTTAGCTCTACTGGTCAAAGACCAGCATTTGACCAGTAGAGCTTATGGGATGACGAGTTGTCCGTCGTCCGTCGTCCGTTAACTTTTTCTCGTTAAGACGATAGGGCCTTCAATTTTTATCCAATCTTTACCAAACTTTAACAGGTTAATATCAATGAAAGCTCGGACAAGTTCGAAAACCAGCCAGATCTGACCAGTATCGGCGGAGTTATGGCCCTTGATTTAGTTAAAAATGCTAAATTTTGCCTCGTTAAGACGATAGGGACTTCATTTTTCATCTGATCTTTACCAAACTTTACCAGATTGTTAATGTCAATGAAAGCTCGGACAAGTTCGAAAAAACCAAACCAGCCAAATCGGACTAGTAACAGCGGAGTTATAGCCCTTAATTTAGTTAAAAATCCTATATTTTACTTCGTTAAGACGATAGGCCCTTCATTTTTCATCTGATCTTTGCCAAACTTTAACAGATTGTTAATGTCAATGAAACCTCAGACAAGTTTGAAAACCAGCCACATCGGACCAGTAACAGCGGAGTTATGGCCCTTGATTTAGTTAAAAATGCTATATTTTGCCTCGTTAAGAAGATAGGGCCTTCATTTTTCATCTGATCTTTGCCAAACTTTACAAGCTTGTTAATGTCAATCAAAGCTTGGACAAGTTCGAAAATCAGCCAAATTGGACTAGTAACAGCGGAGTTATAGCCCTTGATTTAGTTAAAAATGCTATATTTTGCCTCGTTAAGACGATAGGCCTTTCATTTTTCATCTGATCTTTGCCAAACTTTAACAGGGATGGAAACTAACGGTTGCCCGTTCGCCCGGGACGACTAAATTTCAAGCTGGGCGAGTAGATTTCATAAGTCGGTAGTCCGCCTGGGCGACTAGCTTTTTCGACAAGCTAAAGTCGATTTCCTCGGCATTATTCGTCAATGCGGGACGAATAACATTTCAGTAAAAAACAACAAAGAAAATATTTCTTACATAGTTTATTAAGCGATTAAATGCAGTAAATAGTCTCAACTCTGTTTATTCAACGATAAAATGCAATTTAAGTCAACCGGATATTTGGAAATTGACCCATTTCCGTTTTGGGACATTCTAAAATGCGGCTCCCGTTCTAATTTCACGGAGCGCGAACGTTACGGTATTTGATTATTTGTATTTTTGTTAAAATCATGTTTGTTAATGTGTTTGTGAGTGTGTCGAAAAGAAAAATACAGAAAATCTGGGCTCATACATTTTCAGCTGGGCAACCAAAATCCAGAAGATGGTTGCCTATTTGGGCAACCAAGCTTTAAAAGTTAGTTTCCATCCCTGCTTTAACAGATTGTTAATGTCAATGAAACTTCGGACAATTTCGAAAACCAGCCACTTCGGACCAGTAACAGCGGAGTTATGGCCCTTGATTTAGCTAAAAATGCTATATTTTGCCTCGTTAAGACGATAGGGTGTGATCTTTGCCAAACTTTAACAGATTGTTAATGTCAATGAAAGCTCTGACAAGTTTGAAAACCAGCCAGATCGGACCAGTAACAGCGGAGTTATGACCCTTGATTTAGGTAAAAATGCTATATTTTGCCTCATTAAGACGATAGGGTCTTCATTTTTCATCTGATCTTTGCCAAACTTTTAACAGATTGTTAATGTCAATGAAACCTTGGACAAGTTTGAAAACCAGCCAGATCGGACCAGTAACAGCGCAGTTATGGTCCTTGATTTAGTTAAAATTCTATATTTTGCCTCTTTAAGATGATAGGGCCTTCATTTTTATCCGATCTTTACCAAGTTTTACCAGATTGTTAATGTCAATAAAAAGCTTCGGACAAGTTCAAGTACAAGCCAAATCGGACCAGTAACAATGGAGTTACCGCCCTTGATTTTGTTAAATATGCTTTATTTTGCTTTGTTAAGGCAATAGGGCCTTCATATTCCATCTGATCTTTACCAAACTTTACCACATTTTTTAGCTCTACTGATCAGAGATCAGCAGAGCTTATGCCGTGGTGCGGTGTCCGTCGTCCGTCCGTCCGTCTGTCCGTCCGTCTGTCCGTCCGTTAACTTTTTTTTTGTAGCGACTACTCCTCTGAAACTACTGAATGGATTTTCATGAAACTTTACAGAAATGTTGCCCATGAAGTCTGGTTGATCCTAGCAAAAACTCATGTAGATGTGAAATCCAAGATGGCCGCCAAATCTAAAAATAGGTTTTTAGCTCTACTGATCAGAGATCAGCAGAGCTTATGCCGTGGTGCGGCGTCCGTCGTCCGTCCGTCTGTCTGTCCGTCTGTCTGTCCGTCCGTCCGTTAACTTTTTTTTGTAGCGACTACTCCTCTGAAACTACTGAATGGATTTTCATGAAACTTTACAGAAATGTTGCCCATGAAGTCTAGTTGATCCTAGCAAAAATTCATGTAGATGTGAAATCCAAGATGGCCGCCAAATCTAAAAATAGGTTTTTAAAAAACAAGTTTGTTGCGACTACTTCTTGAAAACTCTTAAGGGATATTGCTATGGGACTTTTTCTAAAATGATCAGCATGACATGATGTTGGTCCTTGTCGAAAATCGTTTTGATTCGACGTTAAACATGGCTGCCAGCGGCCATCTTTGTTTACATAGAGTTATATAATGAAAATTTGTAGCGACTACTCCTCTGAAACTACTTGACGGATTTTCATGAAACTTCACAGGAATGTTGCTCTTGATGTCTAATTGATCCTAGCAAAATTTCAGGTCGGCCGGAAATTCAAGATGGCCACCACGGCTAAAAATAGATTTTTAAAAAATAAAGTTTGTAGCGACTACTTCTTGAAAACTATAAGAGATATTGATATAGGACTTTTTCTAAATTTATCAGCATGACATGATGGTTATCCGAGTCGAACATTATTTTTATTCGACGTTAAGCATGGCTGCCAGTGGCCATCTTTGTTTACAAAGAGTTATATAATGAAAACTTGTAGCGACTACTCCTCTGAAAATACTTGACGGATTTTCATGAAACGTCACACGAATGTTGCTCTTGATGTCTAATTGATCCTTGCAAAATTTCAGGTTGGCCGGAAATTCAAGATGGCCACCATGGCTAAAAATAGATTTTCAAAAGACAAGTTTGTAGCGACTACTTCTTGAAAACTATAAGTGATATTGATATGGGACTTTTTCTAAAATGATCAGCATGACATGATGGTTATTCAAGTCGAACATTATTTTGATTCGACGTTAAACATGGCTGCCAGTGGCCATCTTTGTTTACATAGAGTTATATAATGATAACTTGTAGCGACTACTCTTTGAAACTACTTGATGTCTTATTGATCTTAGCAAAATTTCAGGTCGGCCGGAAATTCAAGATGGCCACCATGGCTAAAAATAGATTTTTATAAAATAAGTTTGTAGCGACTACTTCTTGAAAACTATAAGAGATATTGATATGGGACTTTTTCTAAAATGATCAGCATGACATGATGGTTATCCCAGTCGAACATTATTTTGATATTAAACATGGCTGTCAGTGGCCATCTTTGTTTACATAAAGTTATATAATGAAAACTTGTAGCGACTACTCCTCTGAAACTTCTTGACGGATTTTCATGAAACTTCACAGGAATGTTGCTCTTGATGTCTTATTGATCCTGGCAAAATTTCAGGTCGGCCGGAAATTCAAGATGGCCACCACAGCTAAAAATAGATTTTCAAAAAACCAGTTTGTAGCGACTACTTCCTGAAATCAAAATCAATCAGTAGAGCTTCAAGGTCATTGACCTCTTGTTAAATTCAAGTTTGTAGCGACTACTTCTTGAAAACTGTAAGTGATATTGATATGGGACTTTTTCTAAAATGATCAGCATGACATGATGTTGGTCCTTATCAAAAATCGTTTTGATTCGACGTTAAACGTGGCTGCCAGCGGCCATCTTTGTTTACATAGAGTTATATAGTAAAAACTTGTAGCGACCACTCCTCTGAAACTACTTGGCGGATTTTCATGAAACTTTACAGGAATATTGCTCTTAATGTCTAATTGATCCTAGCAAAATTTCAGGTCGGCGGGAAATTCAAGATGGCCGCCATGGCTAAAAATAGATTTTCAAATTACAAGTTTGTAGCGACTACTTCTTGAAAACTATAAGTGATATTGATATGGGACTTTTTCTAAAATGATCAGCATGATATGATGGTTATCCTAGTCGAACATTATTTTGATTCGACATTAAACATGGCTGCCAGTGGCCATCTTTGTTTACATAGAGTTATATAATGAAAACTTGTAGCGACTACTCCTCTGAAACTACTTGACGGATTCTCATGAAACTTCACAGAACTGTTGCTCTTGATGTCTAATTGATCCTAGCAAAATTTCCGGTCGGCCGGAAATTCAAGATGGCCGCCATGGCTAAAAATAGATTTTAAAAATGCAAGTTTGTAGCGACTACTTCTTGAAAACTATAAGTGATATTGATATGGGACTTTTTCTAAAATGATCAGCATTACATGATGTTGGTCCTTGTCAAAAATCATTTTGATTAGATGTTAAACATGGCCGTCAGCGGCCATCTTTGTTTACATAGAATTATATAATAAAAACTTGTAGCGACTACTCCTCTGAAACTACTTGACGGATTTTCATGAACTTCACAGGAATGTTGCTCTTGATGTCTAATTGATCCTAGCAAAATATCAGGTCGGCCGGAAATTCAAGATGGCCGCCACGGCTAAAAACAATTTTTCAAAAAACAAGTTTGTAGCGACTACTTCCTGAAATCAAAATCAATCAGTAGAGCTTCAAGGTCATTGACCTCTTGTTAAAAAACAAGTTTGTAGCGACTACTTCTTGAAAACTCTAAGGGATATTGCTATGGGACTTTTTCTAAAATGATCAGCATGACATGATGCTGGTCCTTGTTGAAAATCGTTTTGATTCGACGTTAAACATGGCTGCCAGCGGCCATCTTTGTTTACATAGAGTTATATAATGAAAACTTGTAGCGACTACTCCTCTGAAACTACTTGACAGATTTTCATGAAACTTCACAGGAATGTTGCTCTTGATGTCTAATTGATCCTAGCAAAATTTCAGGTCGGTCGGAAATTCAAGATGGCCGCCACGGCTAAAAATAGATTTTTAAAAAATAAGTTTGTAGCGACTACTTCTTGAAAACTATAAGAGATATTGATATGGGACTTTTTCTAAAATGATCAGCATGACATGATGGTTATCCGAGTCGAACATTATTTTGATTCGACGTTAAACATGGCTGCCAGTGGCCATCTTTGTTTACATAGAGTTATATATTGAAAACTTGTAGCGACTACTCGTCTGAAACTACTTGACGGATTTTCATGAAACTTCACAGGAATGTTGCTCTTGATGTCTAATTGATCCTAGCAAAATTTCAGATCGGCCAGAAATTCAAGATGGCCGCCACAGCTTAAAATAGATTTAAAAAAAATAAGTTTGTAGCGACTACTTCTTGAAAACTATAAGTGATATTGATATGGGACTTTTTCTAAAATTATCAGCATGACATGATGGTTATCCGAGTCGAACATTATTTTGATTCAATGTTAAACATGGCTGTCAGCGGCCATTTTTGTTTACATAGAGTTATATAATGAAAACTTGTAGCGACTACTCCTCTGAAACTACTTGACGGATTTTCATGAAACTTCACAGGAATGTTGCTCTTGATGTCTAATTAACAAGTAACAGCGGAGTTATGGCCCTTGATTTAGTAAAAAATGCTATATTGCTAAATTTTGCCTCGTTAAGACGATAGGGCCTTCATTTTTAGCTCTACTGGCCAAAGGCCAGCAGAGCTTATGGGATGCCGAGTTGTCCGTCGTCCGTCCGTCGTCCGTCCGTCCGTCGTCCGTCCGTTGTTAACTTTTGTCTCGTTAAGACGATAGGGCCCTCATTTTTAATCCGATCTTTATTAAACTTTAACAGGTTGTTAATATTAATGAAAGCTCGGATGAGTTCGAAAACCAGCCAGATCGGACAAGTAACAGCAGAGTTATGTTCCTTGATTTAGTTAAAAATGCTATATTGCTAAATTTTGCCTCGTTAAGACGATAGGGCCTTCATTTTTCATCCTATCTTTACCAATCTTTACCACATTGTTAATATCAATGAAAGCTCAGACAAGTTCGAAAACCAGCCATATCGGACTAGTATCAGCGGAGTTGTAGCCCTTGATTTAGTTAAAAATGCTATGTTTTGCATCGTTAAGACGATAGGGGCTTCATTGTTCATCCGATCTTTACCAATCTTTATCAGATTGTTAATGTCGTTGAAAGCTCGAACAAGTTTGGAAAAAAAGCCATATCGGACCAGTAACAGCGAAGTTATGGCCCTTGATTTAGTTAAAAATGCTATATTTTGCCTCGTTAAGAAGATAGGGGCTTCATTGTTCATCCGATCTTTACCAAACTCGATCAGATTGTTAATATCTATAAAAGCTTGGACAAGTTCGAAAAAGCAGCCATATCGGACTAGTAACAGCGGAGTTATGGCCCTTGATTTAGTTAAAAATGCTATATTTTGCCTCGTTAAGACATTGGGGCTTCATTGTTCATCCGATCTTTACCAAACTTAATCAGATTGTTAATATCAATGAAAGCTCGAACAAGTTTGAAAACCAGCCATATCGGAACAGTAACATCGGAGTTATGGCCCTTGATTTACTTCAAAATGATATATTTTGTCTCGTTAAGACGATAGGGCCTTCATTTTTCATTCGATCTTTACCAAACTTCAGATTGTTAATGTCTATGAAAGCTTGGTCAGGTTTAAAAACAACCAGATCGGCCCAGTAACAGCAGAGTTATGGCCCTTGATTTTGTTAAAAATGCTATAATTTGCCTCGTCGTACGATAGGGCCTTCATTTTGCATCTGATCTTTGCCAAACTTTACCAGCTTTTACGACTGTCTTTTTTATATTATTATTATTTTTATTTTTTTTATTTTTATATTTTTTATTTTTTTTAGCTCTATGTTGGACCAGTCGGACCAGTAACAGAGGAGTTATGGCTCTTGATTTAGTTAAAAATGCTATATTTTGCCTCGTTAATACGGTATGGCCTTCATTTTTTCATCTGATCTTTAAAACTTTACCAGATTCTTTAGTTATGGCCCTTGATTTAGTTAAAAAGCTGTTTTTTGCCCGAAACTTTCAAAAAACGTAAATGGCAGTCACTCGCTTCATTGATGTTATAAGAGCCATGTTAGCCAGTAGAGCGTCCACAGGCCCTCTTGGGCCTCTTGTTCTTCCTATCTTTACCAAACTTTACCACATTGTTAATATCAATGAAAGCTCAGACAAGTTTGAAAACCAGCCAGATCGGACCAGTAACAGCGGAGTTATGGTCCTTGATTTAGTTAAAAATGCTATATTGCTATATTTTGCCTCGTTAAGACGATAGGGCCTCGTTTTTCATCCTGTCTTTACCAAACTTTACCACGTTGTTAATATCAATGAAAGCTCGGACAAGTTCGAAAACCAGCCATATCGGACTAGTATCAGCGGAGTTGTAGCCCTTGATTTAGTTAAAAATGCTATGTTTTGCATCGTTAAGACGATAGGGGCTTCATTGTTCATCCGATCTTTACCAATCTTTATCAGATTGTTAATGTCGTTGAAAGCTCGAACAAGTTTGAAAAACAGCCATATCGGACCAGTAACAGCGAAGTTATGGCCCTTGATTTAGTTAAAAATGCTATATTTTGCCTCGTTAAGAAGATAGGGGCTTCATTGTTCATCCGATCTTTACCAAACTCGATCAGATTGTTAATATCTATAAAAGCTTGGACAAGTTCGAAAAGCAGCCATATCGGACTAGTAACAGCGGAGTTATGGCCCTTGATTTAGTTAAAAATGCTATATTTTGCCTCGTTAAGACATTGGGGCTTCATTGTTCATCCGATCTTTACCAAACTTAATCAGATTGTTAATATCAATGAAAGCTCGAACAAGTTTGAAAACCAGCCATATCGGAACAGTAACATCGGAGTTATGGCCCTTGATTTACTTCAAAATGATATATTTTGTCTCGTTAAGACGATAGGGCCTTCATTTTTTAGCTCTACTGGCCAACGGCCAGCAGAGCTTATGGGATGGCGAGTTGTCCGTCTTCCGTCCGTCGTCCGTCGTCCGTCGTTAACTTTTGTCTCGTTAAGACGATAGGGCCTTCATTTTTCATCAGATCTTTAACAAACTTTAACAGGTTGTTAATATCAATGAAAGCTCGGACAAGTTCGAAAACCAGCCGGATTGAACCAGTAACAGCGGAGTTATGGCCCTTGACTTAGTTAAAAATGCTATATGTTGCCTCGTTAAGACGATAGGGCCTTCATTTTTCATCCGATCTTTACCAAACTTCACCAGATTGTTAATATCAATGATAGCTCGGACAAGTTCGAAAATCAGCCAGATCATACCAGTAACAGCGGAGTTATGGCCCTTGACTTAGTTAAAAATGCTATATGTTGCCTCGTTAAGGCGATAGGGCCCTCATTTTTCATCCGATCATTATCAAACGTTACCAGATTGTTAATATCAATGAAAGCTTGGACAAGTTTAAAAACCAGCCAGATTGGACCAATAACATTGGAGTTATGGCCCTTGGTTTAGTTAAAAATGCTATATTTTGCCTCGTTAAGACGATAGGGCCTCCATTTTTCATCCGATCTTTACCAAACCGTACCAGATTGTTACTATGAATGAAAGCTTGAACAAGTTCGAAAACCAGCCAGATCAGACCAGCAACAGCAGAGTTATAGCCCTTGATTTAGTTAATAATTCTATATTTTGCCTCGTTAAGACGATAGGGCCTTCATTTTTCATCCGATCTTTACCAAACATTACCAGATTGTTAATATTAATGAAAGCTCTGACAAGTTTGAAAACCAACCAGATCGGACGAGAAACAGCGGAGTTATGGCCCTTGATTTAGTTAAATATGCTATATTTTGCCTCGTTAATACTATGATAGGGCCTTCATTTTTCATCCGAACTTTACCAGATTGTTACTATCAATGAAAGCTCCAACAAGTTTCAAAACAGCCAGATTGGACCATTTACACCGGAGTTATGGCCCTTGATTTTCTGAAATATGCTATATGTTGGCCTGAATAAGAAGGAAGGGCCTTCATTTGGCCAGATTTCAGTGAAACTTTTCAAGGATGATCAGTACCAAGCCTAGTTGTACATATCGTCACTGTGTTCCAGTTGAATGATTTTGGTGGAGTCCCTTTAAAGGTTTTAATACACAAACTTTGTCTGGACTAGTTCTCCTGAACCCCTGGCTGGATTTGAACGAAACTTGATAAGGATGATCAGTATCAGGTCTAGTTGTGCAAATCATTGCCGTGTTTCGGTTGAATGATTTTTGGCAGAGTTATGGCTATTTAAAGGTTTTAATACACAAACTTTGTCTGGACTAGTTCTCCTGAACGCCTCCCCACATTTCAACGAAACTTTACAGGGATGATCAGCAGCAAGCATAGTTGTGCATATCATCGTGGCATTCTGGTTAACAGATTTTTGGTGGAGTTATGGCCCTTTAAAGTTTTTTGATACACAAACATTTTCCGGGCTAGTTCTCCTGAACCCCTGACTGGATTTTAATGAAACTTGACAAGG